>PVKS010007564.1:0-72329 GCA_004027875.1 Aplodontia rufa | reverse complement strand
GGACCATTTTGGTCCAAGCTATTGGCAGATTCAATAACTACTGGCTCTTAAAAACCTGGCCAGTTTCATGTGAATCTCATTTGTATTACCGTAGCAGTGAAAACTACATCTGCAAATCTTTCTCAGAAAGGCCCCTCTCCCCTATGTACTGTGAGTTAAAGTCCTACGGGATAATACCCTTAAGATTCTTTTTTTTTTTTTTTTTTTTTTTTTTTTAAAGAGAGAAGAACAGTGAGAGAGAGAGAGACAAAGAGAATGAATTTTTATTGAGTTTTCACATGGCTTTTTGTTGCCCCGACACTTAGTAGTGTACGTGGGTGCTGGGGTTTGAACCGGTGTACTTGCGCATGCCAGGCAAGTGCATAACCGCGAAACCACCACTCCAGCCCTACCCTTAAGATTCTTAATAGCATTTTGGTTTAGGTGAGAATGTCTGTGACCTTTAGGATTCTCAGAGGGCGAATGGAGAAGATACTGGATATGGATCTGGCTCAAGCTGCATTATGCATATATGAACGTGTAGCAACGAATCCCTTCAATACATAAGAACATGCTGAGCTAATAAAAAAGAAAAAAAAAAAAAAGATTCTCCGAGGCCCTGGAGATGTACCTCATTGATAGAGCACTTGCCTAGCATGTGTGACTCCCTGTGTTCAATTCCCAGAACTCCTCCCCTGCTCCTGCTACACACACAAAAGATTCTTAGAAACCTTTTTATCTTGCTGAGGAGACAGGTCTTATGAATCTCAAAAACTCTTTTAGATAGATGATATGGCCTAGATGAAACAGCCTTATGTCTTTCCAAAGTCTGAGCAAAAGGTTTTACTACCACATCCTTGACTAGTCACCTTGAGGTTATATTTTACTGGCAGCACTTAGGATTAGATCTTTGTTCTGAGCCTGATTCTTTGAAAGGTATTGCAAGATTGTTTTTTTGTTTTTGTTTTTGTCTTTGTGTTTTGTTCCCTTGTTGCTTTCTTATGAATTTTATTTGGAATATTGTTAATGACGTGTCTTCCTTAGTGCTTCACGTGAGAAGCACATGATTTTGGTTGGTTCTGTTATTGGTGATGTTAACGGTGATTGGTTGGTTAAGGTGATGCCTCCTAGTTTTCTTCCTAGTAGAATATTACTTATGATACATTTCAAAGGTAGAATTGAATGTTTGGATTTGGCTAGGAGAGTATGCATTAAATATGTTGAGTTTCAGATGCCTGTTCAACATCCCAGTAGAGACTGGCTCAGAAACAGGGGTGGAGGTAGATTGGAAAGGTGAGGCGGTGCTACTCTGTTCCCCATTTCTCAGTCAGTGTAGGAGAGTGAGGTCATCAGTATGAGCAGCGATGTAGAACTACTCTGGAGATTTGAGGAGAGAAGTTCAGAAGGGTCTTCTCAGAGTAAGATGATTAGAGTTAGTGGATTTATGGGCAGTGTTGTGCTGAGGGATTGGTTTATAACTATGGTCTAAATTGAACCTGTGACCATTGGATGTTCTGTTTCTTGGAGTTGGACTTTGATTTATAGAAGAGGTGAAGTTTTACCATGGTTGACAGTTAGCCAAGTTAGTACAATGGAAAGGGAAGGAGAGGATGTAAGGAAGTTCCAAGTGTTTGGGACTGGGTGATTATCATTATGGACCATGTAATATAAACTGGCTTACGTGGACAAGAGGGAAGTAAATGGCAGTGAAAAAGTGGTAGGTAGGGACAGTTACTTATGTTCTGGTTCAGTAACGTATCACCTTTATGATTTGCATTTAAGATATGGGCAAATTCTATTCGTAATGGTTAAACAATTTGATTAATGTTATGCAGCTAGTAAATGGCAGAGATTAGATGGAAAAATCAAAATTTATTTTTAAATCCAAAACTTTTATACTGTAGTAGCTGCTTGAGATTCATGAGCTGTTCACTAGACAAAGGACAATCATTATTGTGAGTGAAAATGTTTACATTGTGTTTGTTTTGCTTATTCCAGGCTTCTTAAGTCATGTAAATGGGAAGAAAGGGTGGGGAGGGGGCTCAGAATACATTTCCCATTTTAAAACAATCTCTCTACTTCATTTACACGATGAGTGACCTTTATAATTTGATCGAATATGGGTTTTTGTCTTTCTTTCATTTTTATTTTTAGATATACATGACAATAGAATATACCGCATAATTATAAAAGCGTGGAGTATAACTTGTTCTGATTCAGTTTCCAGTATTTCCCCATCCTCTCTCCTCCTCCCTCCCATCCCCTTTTCTCTTCCCTCTACTCTGCTGATCTTTCTGTCATTTACTAACAGTTTTTTTTTTTTTTTTAAATTAATGTCTTCTTGATGTACATGAGATTTACTATGGCATGTTCATATGAACATAGGAAAGTTAGGTCTAATTCCTTCCATGAACCTTTCCTATTCCTTCCTTTCTCCTTCCCTTTCCTTCTCCTTTGTTTATTCCTCTGATCTTTTCCTTATTTTGGGTTAGCTTTCTTATATCAGAGAAAACATTCTACCTTTGTCTTTTTGAGATTGGCTTATTTGACTTAGCATGATATCCTCCAGTTCCATCCATTTGCCAGTAAATGACTAATGTCTTTCTTCCATATGGCTGAATAATAATCCATTGTGTGTATATGCCACATTTTCTTTATCCATTCACCTGTTGAAGGGCACCTTGGTTGGCTCCATAGCTTACTTATTGTGAATTGTGCTGCTATAAACATCGATGTGGCTGTAACACTGTAATATTCAGATTTTAAATCTGTTGGATATATACATACGAGTGGGATAGCTGGGTCAAACAATGGTTCTATTCCTAGTTATTTGAGGAGTCTCCATACTGTTCTCCAGAGTTTTTATCTTTCAAAGTTCACGAAGACATATTCTTACTTATCAGTATTGAATAAGATGTTAGCATAGAGCAAATTCTACCTTATCCACTTAGAGTAAAGTAAAACTGCCTCCATACTAAGGAGATTCTGTTTTCCTCTCCTTAAAATAATGTAAGAAGGTCCTCATATAACAATAAATAATGATGTTCTAAAGAAAAGAACAGTAGGTCATTTTGATCATCTCTACTTTTAGAGGCATCATGAGAATTTATTTGAGTTCTCTGATGATGGAAGTAGGGAGGATTTTATAGTTCAGTGGAAGGAATGATGGCATTTAAATAGGAGGTTTTTCAGCCTAATAATTAAAATAACAATACTTAGCATACTTTCACAATACTGCAAACAAACAAAACAAAATTGCTGGGGCTGTTTTTGGTTTAAATTACATGGAGCAATATACTTGTAGATACAGAAATTTGGTTGAAATAGCTGCATAATTCCTGAGCAGAGAGCTTTTCTTTGCTGTAATTACATTCCTGCAGTGACTCATGCTCTCTTAATGCCTAGATTTTATAATTCAAAGGAAAAATTTCCCTTGAAATTTGAAAACCTGGAACACCTAAGAGTTGTTTTTTAAAAAAAATTATTGCTATTACTACTGCTACAACTGCTGTTCCTCTATGGAGTGTTTTCCTTAGGTGCTTGCTAGCTTTGATAATGGGATTTCATCTTGTGACATGGGGATAGGATCATACAGATGGCCAGAAGCACAGGTGGACTGTGTGGATTCATGGACTTTAGCTGCAGAGATTTGGAGCTTTCCCTGTGATTCACTAATGGTACAACTCAATTTCTCTTAACTCTCTGCTTATTTCTGCCTTTCTGGTTCACCACCTTTTGTCAGCTGTAAGATTTTTTTTTTTAATGCACTTACTCTTTCAGATTCCTAAGAGAAGGGACTTGTCTATGTGTGCTAATAAACTCTGCCTCCCTATGGTCCTGTTTCTCTCCCTCTTCTGGGGTAGTTATGTCAGACTGGTTGCGAGGCCAGGGCAGAGTCTTTTACAAAAATCTGCCTGGTACCTCTCCTGTTTTAGCTATGGGCTTATTTGGGGCCTGGACTTGGTTAACAGGTTGTGGTGTAGATGCTGGAGCATTTACTACTTTTGTGAGAGGCGGGTCTCAACTGTGTCTCTTCACTGTTGTCAGAAGCCCTTCTAAATTTGTAAAATGTGATGTACCCATGAAAGAAGGAAAAAAGACAGCTGTTGATTGGCTGTACAATAGTTATTCTCTCCTCTACCCTCCTTCCGCCTAATACTGTTCAATTCTTTTGAGTAATCATGTTCAAGGGAGGCCAGGGAATAGAATCTTGATGTTCAGAGACAAATATTCTTGTCAAAGGATTGGTGTAGGTGTGGCCATGTAATGTATTTCTGGCATAAGATACCAGCGAAGGTGAATGCTAAGTGTAGTGAAGTATTTGCTCACTATTTTAAAAGAAATATGAGTTTTTTTTTTAAACACAGGATATGTTTTAAATGACAGTAGCTATGTTAAGGTCATGAGAAGAACCACGTAAAATAGCAGACCAAACACTGTACTGACCGATGACAAGCAGAAAGTTGAACATACTCTTGGGCTCATTAATTGGTGCTGAGCTACCACATGAGCCAACCCTGATGTGGGAAAATTGTTTTAATGCAATGGCAGCCTTCTCATGTGCTACCAAAAAAGCTATACTAAAGGTCAGGAAGCAGAAAGCTTCCACATACCATATTCAGATCTTCAAATTACACAGTGTGCTAAATCAACCAAGCATACACCAAGAAGGAAGAGGAAAGAGATGGGCAAGTTAGCATATTTAGATATAGGATGCAGATGGGTGAGAAGAACCTTGCAAGCTAACCCTGGAGTACACGGTATCATATATATCCTGTTTCTATGCTGAACCTTCCTTCCCCACTGATAATGCGGTTAAAGGGACCAGTGTAGCGGTTTGGGCAAGTCTGCTAGATAGCAGGTATCCTGAACTAATGACACAGACTTATTATACCTAAAAGACACAGAACAGGTGTGCCTGATGAGTAGCTATAGCATGCCAATTAACCCGAGAAATACTCGTGAGTTCTTTTGTGGTTCTTAGAGACCATAAAGGGCAGGAATGAGTGTTAGGAGTTGCTCTTCACCACAGTGGCTTTGCCCCTCTCCTGGTATACATTTAGCAATATTTGGGAACATTTTTACTGTCATGACTGGGGTGTGTTAGAGCTGTACCAGTATCATCAAGTGGATAAAAGCCACTATACTTCCACCCTAAATATAAATATACTATAATGCTAAATATACTGTATTGCATAAGATAGTCAACCTCCCAAGACAAAAGAATTATCTGGCCTAAAATGGCAATAGGTTGAAACTGATAAACCCTGGGTAGCATCAGTGGGTAATTGAATGAAGACCTCATGAATATTGATTGTGTATGCATATTTAGTGTACCTGAATGTTAAAGGTCACTTGTATATTTAGTAGATCATGAACGTTTATTACTTAGTTGTCTAATGGATATCAAGTTTCTCTTGAGCAACTATTCCTTTCTGTCAATGGATCATAGATATCCATTTCTTACTATGAAGTAAGACAATCTTAATTCTGCCTGCATCTAACAAAATTTTGCTTACTAACTACTCATCTATACTTAAAATGTCTTAAAGCATTTGCCTATATTTTTATAAACTTCAAATGTATTCGTTTAAAAGAATGGAATATTCTCAAATGCAAATTCACATTACAGTTGCCCCGGAATTTATAACAAGAAGATGATAAATGTCTTGATTGTTTTAGACACTTTTAGTTATGTTTTCTGCAGCTTGCCACTTAAAGCATCCTGGCTTGCTCCCATATAAAGTTAGTAGGAAAAATGTATCCCAAAGACAAATGAAGCATGGGCTTAGAGACTATAATTATAGGTTTTCTAAATGATAACTTAAGTGTCAGATACTAGAGGATTATGGTGCCTGCATTAGCGAAATGCATGTTTGTACATTCCATTTCTATTTCAAGCAATTGTGGGCCTGCTGCTTATCCTGATGGGCTTATGTGCTCAGAAATGAACTCTGTTATGATTGTAACAATTTCAGCTGGGTAGCCTACAGAGTATTTTGAAAAATATTTTTTTAGTTCGTGCAATGTCTATAAATAGAGTAGTATTAGAAATTTATTAGCTTCATATTTTCATTTTATTTATTGATGACTATTTTACTGCTCTAAAAAATTAAAGACTGTTTGGAAATTGTATCTTGAGGTACCTCTATTAAAAGGAAATATTTTTCACATATATATAATTAAAGAGAAGCATATTTAAGATTATGCTAACATTTAAATTTATACAAGAAGATATTGTTTAAAAGAGGCTTAAAAAGAATTATTTTAAAATGCTTGTGGTATATTCCTTTTCATTTCTTTTAACTTTCTTTCTCCTCCTTTTTGTTGTGATGGAAACTAGTAATTTGTCAGATAAAAATAACATACATAACTCATGAGAAGATGGTAAGGTATGGCAGTCAATTAAAACTTTTTGATAAAAAGCTAAAGTTAAAAAAAACAAAAATATCTTTAAAATAATGGTGTGCTGAACCTGGGTGTGGTAGCACATGCCTATAATCCCAGGTACTCTAAAGAGAGAGGCAGATTCCAGGCCAGCCTGGGTAACTTAGTGAGACCCTGCTTCAAAATAAAAGGGGTAGGAGTGTAGCTTGTGGTAGAGCACTCCTGAGTTCAATTCCTGATATAGAGGGGGGAACGGTGTGTTAATTGCTAGAATTGCTGGACGGACCCAGGCAATCAGCTGTCAAGCAAATGGGTAACAGGTAGTATAGTCAGTTCAACCACCTCTCCTTTTGGAAATTCTGGGTTTGCTCTTTCTCTCTCTGTAGTTTTGATTTTGTTTTGAAATATAAGTTAAAGGATTGTTAAAGCAGATATGCATGAACTTGATCTGATTTTCAAAGGCTTTACCTTCTCAGGGTCTTCTTCAGTCATCACTTCTTCTTGTCATTGCAGTGATTTGTTGTCTTCGGATTATGTAGAAAGACACATTGAACATGGAGGCAAGACTGTGCAAAGTAAAGTAAGTGAATTTTCCTTCTTTGGGGGGAAATTTTGAGACTTTTTAAAACACCACTGAACATGATTTTAATTTTCAGTGATACTTATAATGTACAATTTTGAGGTTTTAAAATATCTTATAATTAAGAAAGTTTTCATCCTCTTGAATAAAATAATAAAACTTTTAGTTATTAGAAAAATAATTCTTAGCAAACTATCAAAATTATTAGAATTACATTTCCTAGGACTGATACAGCTGCAAGTCATTCTTTTTCAGATTATGTTACAGAAAATAATATTTGATATTTGCTTTTAAGGATAACACAAAGAATCATGAAGTGAAATTTCAGGTGCAAGATAGATGCGTGGCTTTATAGTCATGTGTGAAAGATTTTTCCCAAGTAAAATGTAAAAATGATTAGATCTACTGGATGCCTCAGGGATTTTAAACTACCTAGTGCTATATCTCAGTATACTGGCTCTGAAAACCTGGAAACATAAGTAGAATCCTCTTCCAGAGGCAGAGAGCATATTTGTTCCCTGTGTACTGATGATGTAATCCTAGGGCATAGGAGACCCAAAGCACCTCAGTGTAGGGCTTCTGCTCAGTGTGCAGTATACTGAGTTTAGCCAAGTGTTATTTCTTCTGACGTGTTCAGACATTCTGTTCTGCCTTATCTGATAATAGGCTGTTTGTCCATATTTCTTTTACTGATTACAAATTTGATATATCTTCATTTAGAAAACTTGTATGTCGAGAAAAGCATAACAAAACAGGAAAAGAAATCATCTTAAACTCATCACTGAGAGATTAAATTTGTTTCTATTTGATTGCATTTCCTTTTACTGTATTTTTGTCTCACATATTTAGTACTTTTTACATAGTACCATACATGTCTATAATATTATATCTTGCTTGTTTTTAAGTAAGCATTGCGATACATTGTATGTATTTTCCTCAATTGTTTTCCGATAAAGCTTATGCTTACCATTTTTCTATTTACCTGTATTAGTGTAATAAGGTTTTTTTATTCAGATTGAATTGTTATCAATAACCAACCTAGATTACATTTTCCTAAGCAGTACGAGAAGAAAATTGAATTTTCAGTTATTTGTATATGTTAACTAGAAATATTTCTTTTTGTGTATGATGCTCAGGACCTGCACATGCTAGGCAAGCACTCTACCACTAAACTATACCCCAGCCCAAGAAAACTATTATGGAAAATGTCAAACATACACAGAAGTTAAAACAAACAAACAAAATATATATACATACATATATAATGAACCACCTTCATGTCCATCTTCTAGTATCAACAGCTATCAACATTACAATAACTTTATGTATTTTAAAGCAAATTCCAGACATTACAACATTTTGTTAGTAAATGCATCTTTATCTGAAATGGTTGAGAGGTATCTCAAATTTTGTTTTTGGACTTTGGCATATTTGCATAGATTTTTACTGGCTGATTATCTCTAACCTAAACTCCAAAATCTAAAATGCTCCAAAATGTGAAATATTTTGAGCTTTGTGTTGATGATCAAATTTTTGGATTTGGAGCATTTTGGTCATGAATTTTCAGATGAGGTATGCTCAGCCTGTACTTTTAATACATTTCTAACTGATGAAGACTTAAAAACAAAATCTATTTATTTTTACATGTGACCTATTTTTATTAACTGGGCTGTTCACTATAGAAAGTTATTCTAGACTTGAGGCAAATTGAATGGCTGATTTCTGTGGAAAGGATATCAGGATTCTTTTAGGTAGGAATAGAAGAGAATGGAGTCATTGTACTTACAGTTGGAAAAAAAAATTAACTACAGTTAGAAACTCTGGTTCCTTTTGTTCTCATCTCTGTTTGGCCTCACTTGTCTTGTTTGTATGATACTGTTTTTCTGAATTCAGAGTATCTCTTACTGCTTGTTAAGTAGAGGAATCAGGCGGTTCCCTGTCCATTTCCATCTGTGTCTGTCAGGGGAATGATGGAATGCAAGTGTGAGTGTAGAGGGTGGATCCAGCAAGCAGCTGTCTGCTGTCCCTATAGTAACGTCCCTTTTTAGGAAACTTGCACTTAATCAGCAAATTGTACTATGCTCTAAGGTTGTAAGGCTCCATACATAGAATCCACAAAGCACCGACTTTATTGCACAGTCTGTTATTTTGCAGCCTGAGAACTGCATTTTCTTTGTTGATGGTTTTGTGCACCCCTTAGCCTATCAAACCAGGAAAATAGTAAATTGGCACTTCATCCAAACCCTTGGGCGGGAGGAGATTTCTCCCTCTAGGAAAACAACTTTGATCCCACCCATCACCTCCATGTGTTTCCAGCCCATTGAAAAATCTCACTCAAAGTTCTCCCCTGGGTTTTTTCCAGGAACCATATTAAAAGTGCTAAATCCTGCTCATAAAATCCAAAGTCAGTAGTCAATTAATTCCCTGCTGGTTCCCTCATGCCTTGCCCTCTGTTGTTAGTTCTCTGGGATGTTTCCTTTTTTATGGTATCTGACAGAATTTTCTTTTCTTTATTAATAACTCAGAATTCCCTTAAGCTTTTTTTTCACTATTCATCAGGAGTCAAGTAAAATTGTTGCATTTCATACTTCTTATTTTATTTTCCTTTACTGCTTTTTAAAAAAGAAAGTCTTAAATTTTTCTACCTTTTTGTTGTTTTCTGTATCAGTTTGCTATGGTTTCCATAAAAGAATGATAGGAATCTATTCTCTCACACTTCTGGATGTTAGAAGTCTGAGATCAGGGTATCCAGGATTGTTTTCTTCTGAATACCCTGTCTTGGGTTCACACATTGTCTTCTCTTATGTCTTTGCATGGTGCTGGAGGTTAGGACTTCAACATATGAATTTGCTGGGGAATATAATCTAGCCCATAGAACATTCCATAAGGGCCTTATAAAGCATTTTTGTTGTGTTTTTTTCCCCTGCATTTCTGTTTGTCTTCTGAAGTTGACATTTGTCTTGGAGCTGAGGTAAATGAAAAGGTTTATGAATTAAAAGATAGACTTAGAATATTTTTTTGTGTGTTGGTTGTCATTAACACATCTTTTTTTTTTTAGAGAGAAAGTGAGAGAAAGAGTGAATTTTTATTCATCTGGATTTTGCTTTTCCTCCACTTAGTTGTGTATATGGTGCTGGAGATTGAACCTGGCTTCCTCAAAAAAGGCCAGGCAAGTGCTCTATTGCTGAGCCACCTCTCCAACTCCAATATATATATATATATATCTTGAAGAGGCAACATTATAGTTAAATCATTATGCCAGATTTAAACGGTGGCCAGAAAAGAGTATATTAAATGGTTCAGCTCAAGTGCCATAGAATTTTTATTTGTGAAAACTCAGATGGATGCATTTGATTTAAGGGTGTGAGTGTGAATGTGGGGAGAGGAATACATTAGCATGAAAAAATATGTAACAGCTGCTTTGGTGAATCTTTCAGATTACAGTTTTATTTTAAAAATCTTTTTAATTATAAAATGTAATGCCAACACAGAAATCGGTGTAAAACAAAGCATGAACAAGTACCTTTGCATCGTCCATCCAGTTCAAGCCATGGGGCTTGGCCAGCTCTTCCACCTGCAGCACTTGTTTATAGCTTTATCACTGAAGTGTGTATCATTTTAGTTTAGTTTTTCCTTTTCGGGATTTAAATTTTATCTTTCTCTTTTGTAATTTATTAGCTGAAGAAACCAGATTGTTTATCCTATGCAGTTTCCCACAGTCTAAATTTTAGTGTTGATTCCAATTTTATATTTAGAGTAAAACAAAATATATTTCACAGATTGTTCTTCAACTCATTTTGTTCTATCGTCCCAGATATCATATTTGCCCAATGTCCTATTTATAGAATGGTTTATATATATGATACTATATCATCCCAGTGTCCTATTTATAGGACAATCTGTACTGTCATTCTCTCTTTTATTTATTTTTTTTTGGTACCATGGATTGAACGCACGGATGCTTAACCACTGAACCACATCCCTAACCTGTTTTATTTTTTAAGACAGGATCTTGCTAAGTTAGGGCCTTACTAAATTGTTGAGGCTGGCTTTGAACTTCTGATCCTTCTGCCTCAGCTTACTGAGCTGCTGGGATTACAGGCATATATTATCATTCTTAATGATAATAAAGGATATATAAGCTCTAGATTATGATTTCCAATATATTTTAATGTACCCCTGTCAATTTCACTGAAATATTTGCAAAATTGAAACATTAGGACTTAATGGATTAACAACAATTTGTATTATCTTCAGGGCTTTATATGTGTCATTAAATGCAGGTTTATCCTGGTCAGATAGATATATATAATACTGATTATAAGCTTTTGTTAAAACTTTTATTTTTGAAGCTGTTTTTCTCAAAGTTTATAAAGATAAAGTCTTTATGCAGAAAGAAGGTAAATAGTATTTGTTCTTTTAATAAAGCATATTAATCTCACCTTTCATTTACATTTATTTTTAATTTGTTAGAAAATTCAGTTCTAAATTTACCCTGCTGTTTCTGGAGAACTATTATGTGCTTGACAAGGGCTTTAAAAAGAATTTTAAAGTGAAGCCTTAACTAATCTGAATCCCTTGGGAATGCCTTTTTTCATTTTGATCATAGAGAACTGTAACTCTGGATTTAAAGACAAAGGAAACTGGATTGGTGAATAGTTACAATGAGCCTAAACCATGCAGTTTTCTTTTTATATTCAGCTAGATTTTATGTCTTGAAATTTAAAGCTTCCAGTATGCTGGTTATTTGAAAATTTTGAAATTTTCAGTTAAATAGGCTCAGTATGATAATACTAATAATAGCAATAACTAACATTTATCACTCAATGATGTGGTAGGCACATAAATTTATATGTATTCCAACCTTAAAACAACTTGTGATTATATATGTAACTATTACCCTACTTTACAGAAACCAAGGCATGGAGAAATTATATAACTTTCAGAAAGTAATGCAGTAAGTAGTGGAGCTGCATTTTGAATCTTAGATTATCTTAACTCCAGAGCTAACCCTTACCTCATATTATGTACCGTATAGTCTATATTATATAAAATAGGATAGTCATAGAAATTGAAATACATTTTATTTGCCCCTTTTTTACAGTATTGGGGATCAAACCTAGGTTCTTATGTATTTAGGCAAGTGATCTACCACTGAGCTACATTCTAAGCCCTTTGGATTGATTGACTGATTGATTGGCTGATTTAGATAGGAAGATAGGGGTCTAGCTAAGTTCCAGAGGCTGGCATGGAACTAAAGAGCCTCCTGCCTTAGCCTCCCAAGTATCTGAGATTATAGGTGTGCACCACTACATTTTCTATTTGTTCTTTTTGTGTACCCATCTTATTCATTTAGGAGGTTCCTTTTAATTCTTTATAGCTTTTAACTCTGAAACTGAAGTGGTAGTCTATCTAAAGACCTTTTAGATATATCTTAAATTTGATTATATATTTAGGTAGTTTTTCTGCAATGTGAGTTGCCTTGGGCAAAAATGATAAAGATAGGCTCCCATCTAAAGTCAGTTTTGTTGTTCACTGAATGAACATCTTGGGAATATAGCACTAGACTGAGTTTTAGAAAGCTGGAGAGAGAAATAGTAGATTCTTTCTTATATTCCAGGAATATATATTGATGTGGGAGGGAACAGATTATCTAGGGGTCAAAAAGTAAAAAATATACATCATTATACAGACGTGATCTATGATGTTACTAATGAAAGATCATGACCAGTCATCAATATTATTAGTTCTTTTTTTTTTCCAAGAGAGAGGGATAGTGAGAGAGAGAAAGAAATAATAAATTTTTATTTTAGTTTTTCATCCAGTTTTCATTGCTCCAATACTCAGTTGTGTATGTGGTGCTGCGGTTGAAACCCAGGTCCTTGTGCATGCCAGATCAGCTACAATCACTGAGTCACTGCTCCAACCCAATATTACTAATTCTGATAGTAATTATTTGATCTTTTACATCAAAAGTAATGACCCCTGAATATCTATTTTTATCAGCTCCAATTAGTTTTAAACTACGAAAGATATAAGCATTCCAAGTTGTCACTTGGTTAGGGTCCTAAACCTTTAAGGTTGACTGTACAGAAACAGTAATTACATAATGTTGACTTTGGCCTGGTTGTTAACTGGTTACTCCATCATTTGATCGCAGTGCATTCAGGAATCATTGTCTCAAAGTCTTTAATCATGTTCACAATGGCGGTAGAAAGATGGATAAGAAAGCAAACGAGTGTGGGTCAAGGTTGAAGTCGGGAAATGGGTAAAGGAATTGGAGAGAGTGCTGAGTTGGGGAGCAGGTGTCGGAAGAGAAAGTGTCTACTTAAGAATGAGAGAGGCTATTTTGACTCCAGGGAAGCTTTTACTCTGATGAAATGTAGTGAAATTGACATTAAAATATTTTGTAAGGTGAAGTGAAATGGCCACTGTCATTTCTGGAAACAGAGTAATAGGGCAGTTGATTTAGAAGCATGGAGAAAGCCTGAGTTTTCTACAGAAAGCTTTTGTCCTGCTGTTCACATCCATCTTCCTTCCCTGGGACTGGAACACCAGGAAACAGTTCCAACATAGCACAGTACCATCTCCCTGCTGGATCCTCTGATTGCAGTAGTCTCTAAATTCCTTTTGCACTCATTTCCTTAGTCAGATTTCCAGCTCATTTCTTCCTTCTTAAAAAATGATATCCTTTTAAAATCTTAATCTTCTTGTTTTTTTTTCCCACAATGAATGTGCCAATGACAGGAAAAAATACTTTGGAGGATGGCTATAATAGCTCATGCAGAAAATTTTAAATATGTTGAATGTCAGCACAAAAGATAATTCACCAACGTAGTTCCTGTGAACCTGAATGCACTGATAGAAAATTGCTTGTGACCTCTAATTATATTCGAAATTTCTCTTGTCTCCTTTTCTAGATTTTGTAACACTCAAATAATTCAGAAAGTACAGAAATGTGTTAAAGAACTGTTTCTTAATATCTTTTAAGATGTTTTGTGTGTAAAAAAAACATCACAAATAACTTTGGGTTGATATAATGTGGATGCTGTTCTTAAGTAAAAAATGTTTTCAGTTGTCATTCATGATAAAACTAGTTTATATGTAAGATCTAGGTTAGGGACTGCATTCTGCTTTTTCTGTTTCATTTTTAAAATAGCAAGACCTTTACTTAACATATTCTTTTACAGGACATATTTTTCTCAAATTCCATTGCATGTACATGAATAATACAGTAATGCTTGAATTGTTTCTTTTTGGCCATATGAGTATAAAATTAGCTATCAAACTGTCAAAGTTTTTTTTTCACATTTATGTATATATTTATTACAGCAGAAAAAATGAACATCAGACAATCTTCTTTTACTTATCCTGGAAATTGAGTTTCCTTATTGATTCTCAAAACTGCATTACCAAACAGAACCATGGTTCCTTCTATAAAACAAGAAGAGTAAGCGATTAAGAAGGAAAGACCAGGCTTTGATGTGCAGTAAATTTTGCTGTAGACATTAGTACAGAGCCATCTATACCATTGCATCAGCAATGAATCTTCTAAAGTAGAAACCTGCCCTTTTTCAAGTAGTGTTTTAGGTTATATTTTTGTTTTGAAGGCTGACTTTGAAATGAAATGCAAACAATAGCCACTGTTGCCAAGTAATCTATACTCAGGCTTTTTCTCTCTCGTTTTTCATTATATTACTATTTTTTAGAATAACTTGGCAGCAGCATTTCTCTTCCAAGATGACTTTCTTATTTACAACTTAACTTTAAATTTGAGAAGCATGCTTTCTGTTTTGAATTCTCACTACAGGGGCTTTTCCAGAGACCTGGATAATGTGTAGTCACCTAGACAGAAATTAGTCACATGGCCTGGGAAGATGATTTTTAGAAAGGATTTTTTAAAAAGTAGATCTATTTATACACGTTGTCACTTAATTCAAGGTAAATCATTTATGTAATATTTTAAAACAGTTATTGTAGTGATTAATATTATTTCTCACAACTATATAATTGTACATAATATTAATTTCTTGTGTTCTGAAAGTGTTGTCCTTTACAATTTTTTTCAATGCATATCATAAAATTTGGAGTCCCTGGGAAAAAAAAGTTGTCACTTAAGCTTCTAATTTTATCATCAAATTTATAATCCAAGTTTCAAGCATTTTCTTTGGCTCATGGAGGTGGGGAGTCCTCTATCCAAGTAAAGAAAATCGATGATGTGCATTTTAAGGCTGACTGGTGGGCAGAGTGTAAATTGAAGACCCTCAGTCCTTGAAGGCTCTTATACTGCCATGATAACTCAGATTTTTAATTTAAACAGCTTTATTTAGATATAGTACATATACCATAAACTGAAGTGGATTTGGTCTCCCTTATCTCAGTTTAGGAAGCATAGTTTCTTTAACAAAGTGTAAATAGAGCTGTTTAAAAGATCCCAAATGATGAATGAAACAGTTAGAGGGATGTTTAGCAGATCTGTATATTCAGTTACGTATTTTTTCTTGTTGTATCTTCTGGGAGAGTTAGGTTAAGGACTCTCATCACTGAGCATGAACTCTGAGAGAAGAATCTTCTGTGAAGGATGAAAGGGAACTTCAGGAGCAGGTGTTATGGGCAGTGGTTTCTATTTGCCAGGAGAGAAAACTTGGCATAGCTATACACATGGTATGTTTTTACACAGACAAAACCATGTTAAACACTAATGAACAAGTTTTAAAATTAGATGACTTGAAAATATCTTCTCAAGTCTGATTTTTAAACAGTTTAACCATAACTTAATGCCTATTGACCAGTTAATAAAACTAAAATGATTTAAAAATATATATTTGTCAATGTATCTTCATATATATTTATTTATAAGCTATAACTAGACCATCTCTAAATTCTATTATATTTTAATTACTTCATTAGCCCTTAACTACTGCCATAAAATGATTTTTAAATGAACTTCAACCTATGAAGATCTCACATGAATGAGATAAAGACTTTCTAAAATATATATGTGTATATATTCACACATACACAAACATACATACATAAAAATTATGGTTAATCTTAGGATAATTTAATAAGAAATGATTAAATTGAATTTTGATGATGGTAGAGGGATTCAATTCCAGGATCTAACTAAGAGATGACTGTGTTATTGTGAATAGAGCTAGTACAGGAAACTTTGCCCTTTGGATCCTCTGGGTTTGAATTGTTGCCCTTTTTAAAAATAGTGTAATGGTTTGGATAGGAGATGTCCTCCAAAAGCTCCTACATGAGAAGCAATGCAGGAAGGCTCAGGCATGAAATGATTGGGTTATGAGAGCTTTGACTCAATCAGTGAGTTAATTCTCAGGGATTAACTGGTAGCTAAAGGCAGGTAGGGGTGGCTGGAGGAGGTGGGTCATGAGTGTCATGCCTTTAGGATATATTTTTTATATCTAATGTGAAGTCTCTTTCTCTCTGCTTCCTGGAGCCATGCCTTGACCCACTTCCCTCCACCATGAGGTTCTGCCTCACCTGACTGCCTATGGACTATGATCTCTGAAACTATGAGCCCTCAAATAAACTTTCTTCCTTAAAATGGTTCTTGTTGGTTCTTTTAGTCATAGCAACAAAAAAAGATGACTGAAACAAGTAGTGAATTAGCATAAGGAGGACTCAGTTTCCTCTGCTACTAGTGCAAGAGCCATGATATTTTCATAGAAGTGTTTTAAATCCTGAACAAAAGTATAGCTAGACAAACCATGTTTTTATGTGTAGTGCCTGAAATTCCTGAAAAGAGTCATGATTACATATAGTGTTGTCCTTTGTTTTGTTGTCTCAGGGGCATATAATTGCTGTGCTGCTGCTAGTATAATGCTAGTTGCTTGGAAGAATTAACCTCTTCTTACAAATCCAAACTCATTTTCCTTCCTTAAGGCATATTCTCTCCAATGAATGAAAGATTTATCTTAATGGAAATAAAAAGAATGTAACGATTTGCTGTTTTTCTGAAGTACATCATTTCTGAAGTTTGATATTTTTATAAATTGGTAAATATTATATTCCAATAAGGCTAATTTTACTACTAGAGATTTCCTATTTTACATACTCTAGACCTCCCAAAATAATATGATATCCTGATGGGATCAACACTAATAACTGGACGAAAAATAAACATACTCATAGTAGTTGGAGTAATAACAAATACACGTAAGGTGTTTACTGTGAGCCAGGCACTAGTCTGTGTTTCACCTATATTAAATTGCTTAAGCCCCCAGTATATCATTGTTATCCTTATTTTGCAGAAGAAAAAACTGAGGCACAGAAAGTTGAACTAAGTGGCCAAAGGATTTGAGGCCAGGAAGTTGACACTAGAATTTGTTCTCTTATCCACTATAATCCACCTCTCCATGGAAACAATCATAATAGCAGAGGAATTAGGATGCCAGAATTTTGACAACAGCTTTTACACAATCTGCAGTTTGCAATTACATCTTCTTTAGCAGTTGTTTTTAGTAAGCCATAAATCGAAGATGTAATTGGTTCAGGTGAGTCTTGGTTATTTCAATATAAAGTTTCCATTATTCCAAAGAGGAGCAAACGCCTTCTAAAGATGCCCTGTTTTTTCAGCTGTTTACTGTTGGTTTTATTTTTAGTCCTTTGTTCTCTGTGGAAATTGGATTGTGTATTGTGCATTACAGGGGAGCACTATGGCTTCTAAACTATTACTGTTTGAAATATATTGCTGTTTTGCACATGGCAAACACATGGCTCAGTTTTTGTGCCTATGTAATGCCTATGTATACATTTATCTGCATCTGGAGAAAATGTGTGGTTTTGTGGGCAAGGGAGGCTAAGCCAAAACGTGTCATCAGCCTGCCAGAAGTCTAGAAGTTATTTGGTTGTGTCCTTGCCAAGGTGCTTTAAAATGCCCATCCCCTTCCTCCTCTTCCCTTACTCCCCTCCTTTGCCCTTCTCAGCACTCTTCCCACACACAGGAAGGAAATACAAGAGCTACACAAATCTAATTAACAAACTGAGAAAATATTTGTTTCTTCCTTACGAATAGCGTTAGTTATTCTAGGCATGTCTCCTAACTTTGCTTTTTGTCCACCACTAGGCATCTGCATATTTATAATCTCCCCCATGAGCTTGGTGGTGTGTGCATTTTCCCCTGGCAGGCTCAGGCAGACATATGCTCCTCTGCCATCTTGTAATCAGTGTGGTTTCAGGAAGGTCTCAGATTTCTTTATTTAATTCTTTTTACATTATAGAAAAAAAAATTCTTAGGGGATTAAGTAAATTTTGCTTTCCCTTGTGACTGAAGCAAGGTTACTCTAGGTCCATCATCATGTATAATGAATCAGCTGCCTTAATGGCATTGTAAAGATTGCAAATGGTCTTAAGTCTATAGCCTGAAGAAAATATATTGGCCTATTACCAGTTGATACAGGTCAGGCATCCTAGCGCTGAGAGTAAGGAAAAATGAAAAGTGACAGCTGCTGTCAGCATGGGTTCTGTTCCTGAGATCTGTTTGTAACCTATTGAGTAGAAAGGCCTTTTATTTTCTTTCTGGTATAATATTTTTACCCCCAATTAAATTTAAAAGTTATTTCATCTGTTAATATTCAAGATGTTATCCATAGACTTAAAAGACATTTTAAGCTGTAAATTTAAAAAAAAATCAAAGCAGCACTAATGGTGTTTCTATGTATAGAACTAATTTTTTTATAATAGAAACTTTTGTATTGTAATTCTAATTATAAAATCAATCTTTTCATTTATATAATGCCTGTGCAAATCTATGGCAATTTGATTTTTTCTTTTTTTTAAGAGAGAGAGTGGAAGAGAGTAGGAGAGAAAGAATCAGTTTTGTATTTATTTTTTCATCAGGCCTTTGTTTCCCTGCACTTAGCTGTGTATGTGGTGATGAGGTTTGAACCCAGGTCCTTGTGCATGCCAGGCAAGTGCTCTAACCGCTGAGCTACCTCTCCAGCCCCTGTAGTTTAAGTCAGAGTGAACTATTAGAGTACTGGTTTTGATAAGTTTTAATTGGTTTGAAACAAAACAGAAAATCACAACTTACTGCCTTGGTGCTATCCTAAGTTATAGATATTCTTGTTAATTGATAAAAATTCTTGCTGTCTGTTGAATAAGTAGTTACTATGAAAATAAGAGCAGGTAGTAAAAACTAGAGAATGAGTACACTTGGTATTGAATGATTTGAGTGTTTATAGCCATTTTGTGTGTGGGATGGTAATTGATCATGGCTCCATTTGACATTTTATCATAGCAATCGTTTCTTTGTACCTATGAAGTAGAAAAGAAGGTAGATACAGGTAGACTTGATTATCCCCATAGGAAACTCCTAAAACCTTAGGCATGTGGAATTTAAATTTCTAGAAAGCTGTCATTAAGGATTTATGGCAGAATAAAAACAAGCCTATATTCTTGTTTCTGTTTTTTATATTCTCAAGTACTTCATTCATTCAGTAAATGTGAGTTGAATGCTTAACATGGGCCAGGCATAGGAATACAGCTACTAGCAATAGATGATGCAACTTTTGCCTTCATGAAGCTTGTGTGTTAGGAGTGACAAACATAGTACAAATAGTTACCAAAATGTTTCATAAATTACAGAAATAGTAAGTGCCAAAAAGTGAAGTGCACATTGCTCTGAGAACATGTGATGGGAAACCTGACTTTTTGGGGTTGGTCAGAGAAGACACTCCCTGTCCCCTGGTCCTGGAAGTTGAACTCCAGGACTTGTTGCATACTCAGCACATGCTCTACTGCTGAGCTGATTACACACCTTGTTCCCAAGACATTCTTGATGAAATGATACTAACTCTGAAGTTTGAAAGGTAAGTGATAGGCAGGTGAAAAAGGAATGAAGCACCTTCTCAGACAATGGAACTATCATGTGCTTTAATAATGCTGGATCTTGGTGCATGAGAACAACAGAAAGAAACCAGAGAGAGTGGATAGTCAGAGGTGGGTCAAGTGGCACAGCGGAGGAAGGATGAAGTAGGAGTGCGGTGGTGCAGCCTCAAGGAATTAAGACTGATACTGCCTGTGCACGTCACACATTGGCTGTCTTCTTTGTTTTCTCTGATTTCAATAGGCTGAAAATCTGGAAATGTGCCTGTGACTGACTGTAAGGCGGAGAGCTTGCTTGGTGATTCTGAGAGGGGTGGTAGATGTTCCACGTAAGAGTTAGATTTAAGCAGAGTAACCATTTCCTTGAGGCCATGCTACTTGGCTTATTATTATAAAATTAAAAAAAGAGCTTCTTGGGTAGCATTCACAAGGGACAAGTCATTTCTCTTGTTTTTAGGTCTAGGGAAAATCTGTAGTTTGGAGGCAATAAAGCTTATATCTAGTCCAAGAATATTATTAGGGCTTGATGGACCTAAACTGAGATCCCGACTTTGCTAGTTTGTGTGTTTTTAGGCAATTTTCTTAAGCTGTCTGTGCTTCAGTTTCCACTTTTGTGAAACAAGCAAAACAAACACATATCCAGAGCTTTGGGTGTGGGAAATGCCCCATAAATACCAGTTCTGATATATTAGAGAGGTAAAGTGGCAACTTATAAATAAATTCTGGCTAAGTCTTTGGTGGCCTCTGTCCATTTTTACCGTTAACTTCTTTTTTCATTTGGAAGAAAATTTATTAAAAATGTTCATTGAGGGGCTGGAGCAGTGGTTCAGAGGTTACGGCGCTTGCCTGGCATGCATGAGTATGCGAATTCAAACCCCAGCACCACATGCACAACAAAGTCTCAGAGCAAAGAAAGCTACATGAAAAACTGAATAAAAATTGATTCTTTATGTCTCTCACTGTCCTTCTCCATTTTTTTTTAATGTTTATTATTGGAAACAATGAAAGAAACAGCTGTATCATCTAGAGCAGGGGTTGGGCTCAGCCCACACTCCTAGCAGGGCACCCAAAGTTTCCAGGGCTCTCTGGAGCTTTGCATGGATGGGGGTGGGTGAAGGAGGCTGGGCTGATTGACAGTTCCCAAGGCTTAGTCTTGGATATTTGAAATCTGGAGCCCTTGATCAAGGATGGAAGCTGACAAAACTGACATCTGAACCCTTCCTTTGCAAAGCATATTTCTAGGTACTAGAAATTGGTTCCAGAAATGTGTACTTGAGCACAGAATTTTGTGAGTTTTGTAATTGTTTTTGCCATTTTTTTCCCCTTAAAATAGATCCCAGCTCACAAGCTATGGGGCACAAAGAACCTGGTCTTCTTGTGAATCAGGATGATGGTTGATCCCAAGAGGAATCTCTTATGTTTGGAGGAATTTAGAAAACATCACGGGGGAAGCTCTGTGTGTACTTTTCCTGGGCAGAGGTACGTGCTGGGTACTTTCAATGCCTACCTCCCACCCAGAGACAAAATGGAGAGGAGCCAGACAGCCTTGGGGTCTGATTTTTTTTCCCCACTGGAATGCAGCTTATTATTAACTTCTGAATCTGCTCATGACACAGGATCACCAATAGCTGTCACTCACTCTCCACTTCATGAGAGGACAGTCTTCTGTGCCCCTAGACTATAATTTGCATAAGCTACTACTCTAAGAGAGGCTATGGGAGCTTATACTGTATGCATACTCACATTTAGCATTATATGTGCACCTAGAAGAAAAATATCTATTGAACTAAAAAAAAATAAATGAATGAATGAATTCAGCCGTTAGGAAGTTGGGCAATTTCACCTTTTCACCCAATAATGTATCAGTGTGAGTGTGTGAGGGAATGTCCGATTTGGATGGGTCTGGGTGAACATATTGTTTCCCTTGATATGCAATGATTTTAAGTAAGCCTTATGCTCATCGGATGCTGAGTTTATCTTCTGTGGAGATTCATGTTTATGTTTGTTTCTTTCCTAAGGTACTTTATTTTATATTTTTTTCAGAGATGGAGCGTGAGAGAGAGAATCAATTTTATTTAGTTTTCCATCTGGTTTTTGTTGCTCCAACACTTAGTTGTGTATGTAGTGCTGGGTTCTAACCCAGGTCCTCATTCTTGCAAGGCAAGCACTGCTCCGGCCCCCCTAAAGTACTTTAGAGCCACTTTTAAATCAAATCATAAAGTACTAGCAATTTATTTGATAAAAATGTCTATAATTTTGAAATATTTCCAATGTAAAAATTATGAACATCATAAAAGATCTCCATTATATGTTAGTGTTTTGCTATACTTTTTTCATTTTATTTCATTTTTGTTTTGGTGCTAAGCAGACACTCTTCTTCAACCCAGGTTTCAAATCTTTTGATCATTTCTAAAATCTGTTTCTTCTGAATCAGCCTGTCTCCTGTTTTATTTCACTCTTTTCCATTGCCAATCTTTAATTAGAGTTCATTTTTAAATAAAAATTTTTAAAAGAACCAATTTTTTCTTTACTATTGTTTATAATAATTTCTTCTCTTACCCTTGTAAATTCCTTTTATCTACTTCAATTTGTTTTCTGTTCTTTGACTCACTGAGTTTAATCTTTAAGTTATTACTGATGTTCTTTTTAAAAATTATTCTTTTCTGTAAAGATTTAAGAATTTAAAATGTAGTTTTAAATACTATTTTGGCACCATCCTAAAAGTTATAATACATAGATTTTTTTCATAGTGTATATATTCCATAATTTATACTGTGAATTTTATGTGACTCATAAATTATTTAGATTTTTAGAAATAATTTTAATAGTTTAAATTTTTTATATTTAGCATTTCAAAATTTTTCAAACATAAACATTTGTTTTTGGTTTTAAATTTTATTTCTTCTTTGTAAGTGCAGATCACAGAATATTGATTCCTTTGAAGCTGTCTGAATACTTAAGGAAGAAATGGTTTGGTAGCCTTTGATTTTTTTTTTTAAATAGTTTGCAAGTAATAGAATGAGAAGGGACTCTGATTCAACTCCTTCCATTTTATAGGAAAATAAATAACAGAAATGATGAGTGATCAGCTTACGCTCATAAAAATAGCTACTAAGAAAGCACTTTATTTATTCATGCTCAGCATCATTTTTTAAAAATCAGATACAACCTGAAATACCTATTTGCCTTTCCTAAAGGAGATTGTTTTAATCAACTTTTGCATCACTGTGACTAGAAAATCTTACAGGAGGAAAAGTTTATTTGGGGCTCATGGTTTCAGAGGTGGCAGTCCATAGTTGGCCACTTCCGTAGCTCTAAGCCAGAGGTGAGGCTGGACATCATGGCAGAAGGGTGTAACAGAGGAAAGCAGCTCAGGACACAACAGTCAGGAAGCAGAGATTGGTTGCTTAGCTCACCAGAGACAATTTACAAACCCATAGGCAAGTCCCCAGTAACCTATTTCCTCTAATGACCCCCTCCCTGCCTACGGTGAGTCTACTAATTAGTTAATAGCTTTCATGATCTAAACATTCCACCTGTGAACATTCTTGCATGGTCTCACACATAAGCTTTTGGGGAATACCTCATGTCCAAATAATAGACATTATTTGTGAACTTCCTCAGTAAGTTAACTCTTTGTTTTGTACCTTTAAATCAGTCCAGGGCTAATTCAAAATCCTTTGTGAAGTGATTACTGAAGGCTGTGTGGACTTTTTGAGCATAGAGTATAATTTTCAAGGTTTCAGACAGAAGAAAGATGCTATAACAGACTTTTCCTTTTTTATTGAGAAATTTATTTGTTCAACAATCATACAACTTTTAACAAAATAATATATAATGTATATAGATTCTGAAAATTGGATTTACCCCCAAGAGTGCCCGCCCAATTACCCACCCTTATCCCTCCCTTCCCCTTCCCAAAACATCTCTAAAAAAATATTAGGTTGTGTAAAATTACATGATATCTGGATTTAACACCTGATATTAGACCACTTCTCTTAATGGCCAGGGTCTAGTTCCAGCCTCCACAGATGAGTGAAGACATTCGACCCTTGGTTTTCTGGGTTATGCTGATTTTACTCAGCATTATTTCTTCCATAGCCATCCATTTACCTTCAAAGGCTGCAATATCATTGTTTCTAATTGCTGTGTAAAATTCCATGGTATATATGTACCACAGCTTTTGGATCCATTCATCCAGTGATTCAAAAAAGTCAATTGTTTTTTTTCCACCTTTGCTATGAATTTTTTTCATTAACCATGGTCTTACAATTTCATTTCTATTCTATCACCCTTCCATCCACTCCTTTTTTGAAGGAAGGATAAAGACATTTTTATTAGTCAAAGGAAGAGTCTGAACACGTTCAGAAAAAAAATTCATAGCAAAGGTGAAGAAAAAACAATTGACTTTTTTGAATCCTCATCTAAGACCCTCATATAGTTATTTTTTTCTTAAGGAAGCAACAGAAATATTTTTTTTCAGATGGAACAAATATTCTTTGTTTGAAGGAAGCCAGATTTTTTTTTTTTTTTGTCTGTGTGGGAAGTTGTCTTTTGGCCAATTATATTTCTTGTTAATATTCAAACATTAAATACAGAATAATATTTTGGGTAATATGTATACCTTATGCTAAAAAAATCCACATAGAGCAATTCATTTAAATTTTATTTGTAAAAAGGTACAGTGATGTAGTAGTTTCCTGGAAAGAGTTATAATTTCATGAGTTTATAATTATGTAGTCACTGTATGTGGTACACATTGATTTTCCATTCTCCTAATTTAGAACTGCATCTTAGAGAAGCTGATAAGTACTCTCTGTATTATAGTAGCTTGTTGCTGAGGAGCACATTATAGGAACCTAAAATCTTTTTAGTAGCTGAGTAAGGCATTTGTTACATTAGTGGGTGTGTAATGATTACCTGACAACTGAAAAATAATTTCTCTTGACTATTCTGTGGTTAAAAATAAGCAATTTGGGAAGCTCTATTTGACTTAGTAATAGAATACAAGATCTGGTTTGCCATATTATTTGTGTAAAATAAGGATAATTATTTTTAAATGTTATGGGAAATCAAAATGGTTGGCTATAAGTGATTAAGATGCAGGTTAATCATACTAGATGAGTGATATCCTGATAGGCACTTCAAGTTTATACTTGCAAGCCAAGCTTTTTAGAAGCAAAATTCTTGAATTATGAATATAAAAATTTGTTCATGTTTAAAGAGATGAAAAGTTGCACTAGGTTGAATAGTATCCCTACCAAATTCATTTCCCCGGGTACCTGTGCATATGACTTTATTTGGAAATAGGATCTTTTCATATACAGTCGAGATAAGTTGAGGTTATACTAGATTAAGGTGGGTCCTAATTCAATGACTGGTGTTCTCAGAAGAGGGAGGTTTAAACAAAGAGACGCAGAGACAGACACGTAGAGGGAGCACCATTTGAAGAAGGCGGCCGAGATTGGCTGGAGGTGCCTGTAAACCCAGGAACATTGAGGATTGTTGGCAGTCATTAGAAGTCATGAAGAAGCAAGAAACTAATTTTCCCTAGAAAAGAGGAACCATGGCTTTGCCAACACCTTGTTTTCAGACTTCTAGCCTCTCTAAATGTGAAAGAATTAATTTCTGTTGTTTTGAACCCACCCAGATTTTAGTAATTCCTTATGGAAGCCCCAGGAAACTAATAAAGCAGATGTTCATTTTGATTATAAGCAATGGAAAAACAATTAGAATATGTGCCAGAGGCCCCTGAGCCTCTGAGAGGGAGCAAGACCATATCTTTTGGAAATGCACTGCATCTCAAAAGACTTTATCCATTGTTCACTTAGGGCACATGGAAGCTGTCACTCTTGGGAACCACCATATCATAGTTTTCATACTTTGTTTTCCACAGCTGACCTTACCCAGGGGAAATCAGTATAAGGAAAGACTCTTGCACAACAATACATACCTTAAGCTTGCTATGAGTTTAGTGGCTTAAGGGAAAAAAAAAATCAGGTGTTCATTATAAAATTATGGCCTTTGTGTTTTGTGATAGTCAACCATCTTCTGATAGCATTAATTCCTTCGCACTCTCATTTGCATTTTCAGGGTTTTTTTTTTTTTAGTTTTGCCTTTTCCTTTCTAGTGGAAATTTTTGTTCTAGTAATATTCTTATACATGCTTTTCTCTATAATATGAACCATGCATCTTTAAAGTGAAATCATTATTTCTATCAGCTGGATTTATCTCTTACTAGTTTATAAAAATGTTTTGTCTTTTTTTTTTTGGTTGATTACTGCTACAAGATTCCATTGCTCATCAATAAATATTAAAACCGTGAATGCTGCAAGTATAGCTCAGTGCTTAGCATGCATAGGGCCCTAGGTTCAATTTCCAATACTAAAAACAACAAAACAAAACAAAAAATAAAATAGTATATAAATTTTGAATGACTACTTATTTGTAGTTGTTGGAGGGTGGATAACTGGAATGCTGCTTGCCACTCCTGGCATGGAGTGGCAAACACAAATCAGCTGTTAATCTTCAGCTATTTATTGTCATGCATGAAAATGGAAATGTGGAGATGAAGCCTTACTGTTAATAGACCTTTTAATTTTCAGGGGAGTATGGAAAGTTTCAACTATTATGAAGGTCTGAGATTTTATCCTACCTGCAACTTAATGAGTGCTACCTTGCTACTATTTCATGTATGCTGGCAGAAGGCAGGGACTTCTGGGTCAGAGATAAGGTTCTTTGTTACTCATAGTATTAACTGTAGCCAGAGTATCAACATTTTCTGTATTTGTCTCCTGAGTCTTGATTCCTAGGGGGTGACAGAAGAAAGGGCCAGGCAACAACTGTGTGCACAGTAGGTTATGTTACTAGAAAGAAATTATCCAGCCTTTCCAAAGTCTGTTCACTATATAAACATCCTTGAAAGTATAGTCCAGAATAGTTTTGGGCAACAAGGAATTCCAAGTTCTTTCTGAGAGCAAAATGTTATTCAGTAATCTTTCAGAATTTGTTTCCATAGTTTATGTTTAAAATTATAGTTTAAGTAGTCATTTAAGTTAATTTAATGACTTTGGTTGGTTTGCCTTTTTTAAATGTCTTTTGAAAACCTATAGTGCTATGTTAAAATATAGGAAGTATTTATATTCTTAGACTTTCACCATTCATAGACCAATTTACTAACAATTTTTGGGGATCAATATAGGGTTGCCACTCTTTCCTTTCGCTATAAACATAAGCACTCTTCTTTTTACTTTTTTTTTTTTGAGTTTGAGTTTATTTTTTTTTCTTTTTTTAAAAATTTGTTAAATATGGACTTACAGTTAGGAGGGAATCATTTATCAAATAATCAAGAGCAAATGTATAATGACAGAGCAAGCCAAGGCAGATGCCATTCCATGGTTTCCCCCCTTGGGTTCCCCATGGTTCCATGTTCACCCCTATTAAACCCCCTTCTTAAGACATCCAAATACTATTTACTTTTGCTCCCAATTAAAAATGAATGAATATAAAGCTGATGATTAATGGTACCCTGGATTATTTCATGGAACAGAAAGAGGAAGTTAATGGAAAAATCAGTGAGGTCTAAATATTCAGAGTTTAATATGCAGTTACATACCAATGTCAGTTTCTTGTTTATGACAAATGCACTAAGGAAATACAAGATGTTAACAGTAGCAAAAACTGTATCATGTTTGCAAATTTTCTCTCTATATGTATATATAATTCTAAAAAGTTAAAAAATTATTCCAAAGTTTAAAAGTAGAAGAAAAAAATGGATTTTTTTTATTTGCTGAATATGGACTTACAATTAGGAGGGAATCATTATCAAATAATCAAGAACAAATGTATATTCACATAGCAAGCTAAGGCTGATGCCATTCCATGGTTTATCCCCTTGGGTTCCCCATGGTTCCTTGTTTCCCCCAATTAAACTCCTGTGTTAAATGGACTTAGCATGGAGATCGGAGGTTACCCTCTGAGTTGATTTCCCCATACTCCCTCCCTCCAGTGTCCTTGATGTTCTTCCTATTCCCTCTGCCCCTCCCTGCTGCCCCCTCCCCATGTCTCCCAGCATCCTAGGCCAGGTTCCCCCTGTTCATGTAAAAATTCATACATGTTGAGGTTATTATTAAGTTAGCCATCTATCTTACTGTATCCAGTTATATTTTAGCTTCCACAAATGAGAGAAAACATTGAACCCTTGAGTCTCTGAGATTGGGATATTTCACTTAATATAAGTTTTTCCATCTCCATCCATTTGGCTGCAAATGGCATAATATAATTTTATCTAATAGCTGAGTAGTATTCCATTGTATATATGTACCAAAATTTTTGAATCCACTCATTGAGTGAGGGTGTTACTGCAGTCTTCTGTGGTTAAATGTCAGTAAGCTGTTCAGAGCTACTAAAGTTTGCATTCTATTCTGTCACATTGCTGAAGTTCTAATTTTGCCCAACCACAATTCAATCATAAAGGACAGATTTTTAAAAATTAAATATGTTTAGCTTTTTGAAAATTTAACTGTCATAATCATTTTTCTCATATTGGCATGAGCTAGTAAAGATTTTTGACATGCGTCCATATATAGGACCAAGGATTATTGGCATTTGAGAACCATGATGTGATAGCTTTATTTAATTTTAATTTACTGTAAAATGAGATGAGATTGTCTCTGTATTTTTCTTACAGAAATAGTGGAATCAGATACCCTTATTCTCTGTACCTGAGCAGATGTTTTGGGTGTGCCTGTGACTTTCACAGATGTAGCACTGAAAGGCAAACATCATTGGAAACCTTTAGTTTCTGGGAAACCAAGATGATCAATCACCAGCTTCTTTAATCCACACCAAAGCATCCTATGTGGTATCTTTGACTATCACCTATGAAAGGTAGCTCTGTTCTTCCTGGCTCTGCATGTGACAAATTCTTAGATATTCTTAACTTACCTTCCATTTTGTTTCTGGCAAAGCCAATTGGCTTGGAGGAAACAAGACAAGAAGTGGAAAACTGTGACTTCGATGTGTTTTCTGTTTTAGGAAGGATCCACTCAGGAACTAGCACAGGATTTTAGTGAGCTCTGTAAGCAGCTTCTGAATCAGAGGCAGATGTAATTTAAAGTTTTTAAACTTTAGAGTGCACTGAAATCACTTAGACAACTGTCTGAAACAGGTGTTAGCCCCCATTCCCAGGGCATCTGAATCTCGGGTAAGACTTGAGAACCTGGGTTTCTTACAAGCTGATGCTGATATAGTCAGGTGCAAAGCCACTCTTTGAGAACCACTGGTATGAAGAGCCTTGACTATTTCAGGTTTGTCAGGTGGGTGGGAGCACGCTATATTTTCTCACTTGGAAAATGGAGATGATAATTCTTCCTTATTAACCATCATGAACTTTCATGTACATCACCAAGCATAATGCCCTGGCTATGGTAGACATTTTCATTCTCTCAAAGATCTGTCTTTCTGGTATTCTTTTCATGAGGGTGGTTTGATATTGAAGATGTTAGGTTAATAGTTTGAAATATGATTTTTCACTTGGGGAATTTTTTGCAATTATAAAAAAACTGAGGCTTTACCTGCTTTCTTGGAGATTCTGATCCACATGTTCTGAAAGGAGGCCTAGGAATCAGTTGGTTTACAGATCCCACTGCAGTTATTGTGAGAGTCCCTTTTGGGAATCATGGTTTTGAATAGCATTTCTCTCCTGCAGGGGTTCTCAGTCATTACATTGTATTGCACCATCTGAAGCATTTAAGGAAATGCTGAGGAGCTGGAGCGGTGGCTCAGAGGTTTCGGTGCTTGCCTGGCAAGCACAAGGACCCAGGTTCAAACCCCAGCACCACGTACACAACTGAGTGTTGGAGCAACTAAGGCCATGTGAAAAACTCAAAGTTGTTCCTCTCTTTCTCTGTCTCTCTCACTGTCCCTCTCTCTTTAAAAAAAAAAAAAAAAGAAAGAAAAAGAAATGCTGAGGTCTGCCTTGCATTCCATATCCCTTATCATTACCTGGATTATGATAGAATTGGTTTGGGGTGTGACCTGGGCATTGGTATTTTAAAAGCCCTGAGATTGAGAACTACCTCTCTAACATAGTCACGAGAAAAAACAAACAGAAAATACAGAGTATTTGTTGGAATGTATATTTTGGTCTCTCAGAGTTGCCCAAATAAACTCTCTGGGCAAAAGATTTTTAATCTGCATTATAAATCAGTGCCCTGAATTGTTGTTCTTAACAAACTAAGAATCATACCTCAAAGGACACTTATAGAGCCCTCATTCAGGAAATATTGCCTGACTGTATCCTCACCTGCTTATATAGCAGTTTATAGTATATGTGATTTTTGTTATCCTGCAGGATCCCTTGCTTCCCCTGATGAGAGGCATCTTGGCAGATCTTATGCCCATTTTATTGATGAGGTATCTTAGATTCAATATGTGTCTCCAAAAGCATATTTGGGAAACTAAAATCTACTTAAAAAGTAAGACAGAAACAGGAATGTAGGCAGAAAGACATATAGTACAGGTTTAAAAAAGCTATGAAAATCCAGAGAAGGAGGGAAGCAATTTGTAAGGAGGTGGGAGTCTGAGTAAGAGTTCTGGAGGAGGTGGCCCTGACCCATCTTGGAGTTGAAAAAGTCAAGTTTCCTTTGCTGACCTGGATGGAGGGGAAAAGATGGGCCTTGATGCTATGCTCCAATTGGTTCCCTTTATTGGGTTTTCATAATTTTATAACCCAGGTTGAGTAACTTTCTTTGTGTTATCCTCTTGTCTTTTTTTATAATTCTATTTTTCTTTTGTGAGTTGCAGATTATCTAACAAAAATATTGTATGTTTTTGAGTCTTGCAAGTAAATGATTATTTTGACTTTCTTAGAGTAAAAATTGCAACAAGATATTTTTTTTTGCACTGAGAAGATAAACCAATAGACACATGAACTATCATATAATTAATTTTATGGAGGTGAATATTCTTTTAGTTATAACTCTAATTAGGTGAAAATAAACATCTGTAATGTTATGTGTTATTACATCAAGGAGTATGAAGAATATTTCAAGGACATGATTTTATTTCTAAAACAGACAATAAGGAACAAAGCTTTGACTGACAGCAGGATAAAGAATCCAACTATATTAGAATGTACTGGTTTTTCTCTTTTCCTACAACATCTGTCTTATGTTACTATATATAATACCTGCTTGCATAAAGCATATGGCTCCCCATAAATCACTTGAAGATATGGAGAAACTTCATAATTGATAAAATTTGAGTAAGTTGACTTAAGTCAGTGGTCTTTATTGAAATATAAGATTTTAAGAAAATGCAGTTTATTTTCAATTGCAATGCATGTTTTACATGCAAAATATAATTATCTTGCTACCAAATATTTATTAAAATTTAATATGCCTCTGTTCTTTAACCTTCAAGATCCATGTTTAGTAATCCTACATATAGACTGACAGAAGTATGTTTGTATGAAAGGAATATTTTTATTCTTCACCTTGTATTCTCTAAATTTTTACTACAAGGATTTAAAATTAATGGATAAGAACTGGGGATATAGCTTAGTGGTAAAGCACTCGCCTAGCATGTGTGAGGCCTTGGATTCAATCACCAGCACCATAAAATAGTAAAATAATAAGAATTATTTTAAGAATAAAAATTGATTGAATCATTAAAATATTATATAAATTTAATAATAGAAGTATAAGTTAAGGAAGCCCGTTACCATTAAATCCTCTATCTTGGACTGAAAAATATTTCCAAACATGTTAAAGAGGAAAAAAATGTTATTACTTCTTAGTATAAGTAAATACTGATTCATGGTGGATAATGTCTGAAAAATATAGCACAAAAATGAATTTCCTTGTTATGTAGAAGAATTAAATATGCCATCAATTGAAAGCCTCAAAATTTGAATGATAATAGCCCAAACTGAGGAGATGTCCCCCTCTGGTGTTTATGCTTTTCTTGAAGTGTCATGGAAACATTGGATAATGACTCAACCATATTGAGCTCTTCTCTGCACTTCCCGTGTTAGGCTTTTGTGCAGATGGGGCCTGATCATATGCTGTTATTGGATTAACTCCTATTTTTGTGAATCAGAAATTAGTGCAATATTGCTTTCCATTATCTAATCAAATGAATTCCTTGTCCTTTTCATGATGTAATATAATCTGCTTCCCAGAGCTGGTATTTTAAAGAATAATAATTCATAAAACATTTCTGGTAGGCTTTGCTACTGATCTATCTTCCCTGCATAATAATGACTGTTGGTGTCCATTGTTTCCTAACCTGATACCTCTTCTTGGTTTCTATTTTCTTCTCTGTTTCTCTTTTTGTTTGTGTTATTGTTCACTGTGACTCTTACACCTCTGAGAGAAAAGGTTGGGTTGGGTTAGTCAGTGTCCAGCCTAAGGAAACATATTTAAACAGGTGTCCAGGTCACCTCACTGACTGTTAACCTTCCATGACTTGCTAATACAAAGCTAGAGAATTGATTTCTGCTCACACCAAATGTGTTTGGGAAATCAGGGTCCTCTCAGGCACTTAGAATCTAATCTTATGGACAGTTCATCAATCTAACACCCAACAGAGGATATTTAAACTTCTATGAAATTATCCCCATCCACATTAAAAGAAATAGAATGGAAATAAAATAATATGAAATAAAATAAACCAGCTTAGGCTAGAGTTTAGTGAATTTGCACTGCATAACCCATAGGTTCTAGGCCCAACTCATAACTAGTGTTAGGGAAGTCACACAGGTTTTGTCTTCACTCACAGTTTGTACCCTGCTTGGCAACTTCCCAGGTTTAATTTGACTTTACGAGATCGTAGCCTACAGTGTGGAGTAAGGATAACAATATTCCTTTGTAGGAATGATGTGATGATTTAACGTGATTGTATATATATATTTAGTAGAATACTAGTTGGCACAGAATAGTTTCAATGGCAGCAAACATTTATCAAATACTTACCAAGGACCAAACATTATTCTAAAGCATTTTTACCGATTACCTCATTATTGATCGTCATAACAACCCTATGAGGTAATTATCACCATTTGACAGAAGAGGAAACTGAGATACCACAGCTTCTATAAGTTGCTTTGGGATCACACAATTTATTAGGTAAAGGAGTGGAGAGTTTATACTGTTAACACACCACACTTAAACTATTCTCATGTAGTCAGTGCCCTATGTCCTAGGGTCAAGACTCATTTCTGCCTCCAAGTCCCTGTGACCTTCTAGGTTCCATCCTTCTCTGACCCAGATGTGAGATACCATCCTGTCTTCTCCTCCATCAAATCCAACCACAGTCTTCATTTCATGATGCTCAGTGACTTCTCTGGGCTTTTGGAGGTGACACAGGGCCAGGGGTTGTATTGTGTGCCATTTAATCTGCTCTCCACATTCTCCTCAAAGCTGAGACTCACCAACTCTTGTGGGATTATCTCATGAGCAACATCAGTCTCAGGCCAGGCTGTTTTCCTTGGAATTCTGGTAAAGAAAATGTTTTCCTACTTATTACATCTTCATTTCTTCCTGTTCTCTCCCCTCTACTTGTCAAGCACTGAGTATCTGAAGGAGGATTAAGGTTAAAGCAGGTAACGTTTATTTGCCCTTTCAACCACCAATTCTATCAGTCCTTTCTCTTTAACTTTTTGGTACATGAGTGAGTCAATTTAATTAGAAGCTTTCAATTACTGAAGAAATAGGAGCTTAATAGAAGAATGGGAAAAGTTACTTAGAACAGAGCTTCTCAAAATTTAATGTGTGTATGAATCACCTAGGGATCTTGTTAAAATACAGATTTTGCTGTAGTGAGTCTGGGATTCTGCATTTCTAAGAAGGTTCTGATGATGTCAGTGCTGCCGGTCTTTGTGAACCACCCTTGTGTAGCAAGTATTTATTTATTTATTTTTTCATTTATTTAAAGAGGGACAGTGAAAGGGAGAATCAATTTCTTTATTTAGTTTTTCATGTGGCCTCCATTATTCCTAAACTTCATTGTGTATATGGTGCTGGGGTTTGAACCTGTGTAGTTGAGCACGCCAGGCAAGTGCCACAATGGCCAAGCTACCTCGGCAGCCCAAGTAGCAAGTATTTAAAAGAAACATTGTAATATGGCACAAGATTTACCCACTTTTGTTTTCCAGGCACATCTAATTTAAGCAAATAACTCTTTTAGTAGAATTTGATGTATGACAGTTTGCTAGGAGACACTTCACCATTTCAAACCCTCCTGTTAGACTGCCGTTACATTTTAGAAATGAAAAATATAAATTTGTGTATCTGGGGGTCAAAATTTTTTTCTAAAATTTTAATTAGTATATGTTAATTCTTTGTAACATTTTCATACATGCATATAACATGTTTTGATCATGTCTATACTCCCTCTTACGCTTTCTTATCCTACTACCACCTGACCCCTACCTGTTCCTTGATCGCCTTTATGCTTCAATGTAGTTTTTTCCCCTGCAGATTCTACCTTTGAGAAAATATATGTGATACTTTCTTTGTGGAGTCTGGTTTATTTCACTGACTATGATGATGTTCAGTTCCATCCATTTTCATGAGAGTAACATGATTTTGTTCTTTTTTTATGACTGAACATATTATATACATATACCACATTTTTTTTATCCATTCATCCACTTATGTGCATCTAGACTGATTCCATACCTTGGCTAGTGTTGTGATGAACATAGGTATTCCGATATCTTTATTGTATACTGACTTTAGTTCTTTCAGGTATATACTAAGAAGTGGTAGAGTTGGATTATATGGTTGTCTATTTTTAGTTTTTTGAGGAAACTCAATACTGATTTCCATAGGGGCTGTACTAGTTTACTTCCCTACTGTTAGAAATAAAATTGTCAGAAATACAGAGGTGCTTATCTATTTAATCAATTTAAATCGAACTTTTTAAAAACATTTAGTCATGTGAACTAAAAGGCATTTGGATCCATTCCTTTTTTAAAAAATTAATTTATGAGCATTCATTTATCTATATGCCAATTTTGATACCATGAGACAATATAAAAACACATAACAAAACAGATCTCCACAGGTAGGAGACAACAGCTATAGATGTTTATTATAGTCTCTATTAGATTTAACCCTTTATAAATTAAAATAGAGCTTATTACAGGTTTTTACATTATGACTCAAAAAGGGCAGGATCGCCCTTATTATCACCATGTTTATTTCCTCCTTAGGACTCTATAAAAGGAGATTTTTTTCCCCCAGTGTATTTGAGAGTTAACTCTTGAAAAATTGTCCTCTGAATAAAAGCAGGAGAAAACTAGAGGGCTAAATAAAACTCTGGTTAGATAAAGTAAGACTGATTGGAAGAAATACTAATTTAAGTGCACAGGATCAAATGTGAATTTGTTGTAAAACTGAGCTCAGAAAGAGATATTTTCACACAAAAACATGAAACAGCTGTATTCACTCTAGTAAAGGAGCATGCAGAGCATCTTTAGCAGATGAGAGTGTACTTCCAGGTCAGATAAGAATTAGCTCAGATATTGAAAGAATGTGGGAGCCTGTGAATTTTTATTCCCCATATTTTTAGGTTCCTATAATGAAATTTGTTCCTGGGTACATCCCCCATTTTTTATTGGAGGTTTCTTGTATACCCTGGGCCCTGCATGCTCAATCACACTTACTCGGAATTTCTTGCATATCCCCCATCCCTCTTTCCTGGCTGTGGTCTGAAGTTTCTGAATAGAGTCTCAATCCCCCTTTCTGAGAACTATTTTTGCACTCATGTCTCAGTTACCTGCACACAAACCCTGGGATGTGGCCACCAAAATACTACTTACCTTTCTTAAGCTCAAGAACAGATATTCATACCTTGGTCTATGTGCAGTGTTGTCTGGTCAATGCGGTCTTTGGGTACGTCACCCATGTTTCCGGTACATTTCAGATTTTGGATCCTTAGTTGGCTTCAGGGATTGCAGTTCCCTCCCCTGCTCTGAGGCCCCTGCAACAAAGCAGTGGGACATGTTTTCTCAGAGAAGGGGGTGGCCCCTGTGACCCCTAGTAACATATGGACCCATATGGCAGGATACCAAATTGTTAGAAATAAAATTGTTAGAAGCACTGAGGTGTCACTAGAAAATCAAACACATGCTCCAAAGTGGATTGGCAAGGCAGACTACTTCTGAAAGAAGTGCATGCAATGGAATCTAGCCAGCAAGCACACCTGGGTGGGCAAACCACCTGCTTATATCTCTGACCTGACACAGTGCTGCACTTCACTCTTTTTTTTTAATTTATTTTTTTAAAGTGATTCAGTGTCCACTTACATCGTGAAGGGATTTTCTGGTTCACCTTCATACATGCATACATATCAACGGAGTTGCTTTAACCTGACCCTTGTTCAGGATCTACCCTGCCTCCCCTGCTCCCCAATCTCATGGCTCCTCTGTAATTCCCCCAAGTTACAGAAATCAGTGACTATATACATGTAATTTACACATTGAAATTCCTAGATTTATATGCCTGCCTGTATATATTTGGGATTCTCATCGGAGTCAAATGCACTCTATAGTATTGATCATCCACTGTTTACCCTCCCTCTCTTCTCATCTCTCCCTTCCCCTGTTCCCTTATAGCTATAGTCCTGATAGTTTATGTATTACTTCAGATTTGGTGGGTCTATTAAACTTGACTAACTTTCATCCTATCTTAGGTTTTATTCTAGCTTCCACATATGAGAGAAAACATTTCCACCCTTCAGTCTCTGGGTTTGGATTGCTTCACTCAGGATGATTTTTTTCCATTTCCATCCATTTACCTGCAAAAGCCATTCTAATAGCTGAGTAGAACTCCACTGCATATGTATACCACAGTTTTTAGATCCATTCATCCAGCAAGGGGATCTGAGTTGGTATCATAGTTTAGCTCTTGTAAATTGAGCTGCTATAAACATTGATATATATCGGTGTCTCTGTAGTATGCCGATTCTAGCTCTTCTGGGAAAAATACCCAGATTTTTGTGTCTGTATTCATCAGGGATATTGGTTTATAGTTTTCTTCTCATGTGTCTTTGTTGGATTTTGGTAACAGAGTTATTTTTGTTGCCTCATAAAAAAATGTTTGGGAGGGTTCCATCCTTTTCAATTGCATGGAATAGCTTACTAAAGAGAGGTTTTAATTCTTCTGTAAAGGTCTGATAGAACTCAGTTGAGAATACATCAGGTCCTGGGTTTTGCTTTTTTTTTTTTAAAGAGGGATAGGGAGAGAGAGAGAATCAATTTTATTTAGTTTTTCATGTGGCTTTTGTTGCACTGACACTTTGTTGTGTACTTGGTGCTGGGGTTCAAACCTGTATCCTCACACATGCCAGGCAAGCCCCGTAACCACTGAGCCACAGCTACAGCCCCCTGGGCTTTTCTTTTTTGGAAGGGCTTTGATTGCTGTTTCAATTTCATTTCCTGAGATTGGTCTGTTTACCTGGTCCAATATCATCCTATGTCAGTTTGGGCATGTCATAGGCAGCTAAGTATTTGCCCACCTCCTCCAAATTCTCCAACTTAGAGGAGTATAGTTTTCCAAAGTAGTTTCTGATACTCCTTTGGATTTCAGATGAGTCAGTGGTAATGTCTATTTTCATTTCTGATTTTGATTTGCTTTATTTCTTTCTTCCTTTTGGTGAGGTTGGCTAGGGGTTTGTCAATTTTATTTATTTATTTTTTTGAAAAACCAACTCTTTGTTTTGTTGATTCTTTGTACTGATTTTTTTTCAATTTCATTGATTATGACTCTGATCTTGGTTATTTCCTGTCTCCTAATGGATTTGGGATTAGATTGTTCCTCTTTTTGTATGGATTTGTGATGGAGCCTAAGTTTGTTTATTTGGGCTTTTGCCTGATTTTTGATGAAAGCACTCGGTGCAATAAATTTACCTCTTAAGAATGCTTTCATACTGTCCCAAAGGTTACGATATGTTGTATCTTTTATTCTCATTCATTTCCAAGAATTTCTTGATTTCTGTTCTCACTTCCTCTATGATAATTTCTTCATTTATGAGGGTACTATTCAATCTCCATGTATTTATGTACTTTCTGTTATTCTTGCTGTTAATTGCTAGGATCATACTGTTGTGGTCTGATAGGAAACATGGGATTATATAAACTTTTTTGTATTTGTTAAGACTACCTTTGTGGACTAAGATACGGTCTATTTTGGGGAAAGATCTATGTGCTGCTAAGAAGAAGGTAAACTCAGCCGATTTGGGATGGAATATTCTGTAGATGTCTGTTGATTTGATTTATACAGTTGTTTAGGCTGGAGACTTCTTTATTAATTTTTTGTTTTGTTGATCTATCTATTGGTGATAAAGGTGTATTAAAGTCCCCCAATATTATTGTGTTGAGATTTGTAAATGGTTTCATGTCATGGAGTAATTTTTCAACATATTTGGGAGCTTAGGAGTTCGGTGCATAAATGATAGCTATAGTTATATTTTCTTGATGTTGCATTCCCTTAACTAAGAGGTCCTGGCCTTCTTTGTCTGTTCCTACTAATTTTTGGTAAAAAACTACTTTGTTGGATATGAGTATCATGACATTGGCTTGCTTTTTTGGGCCATAGCAGGCTAGGTTTTCTTTTTCCCCCCACCCATTTACCTTGAATCTGTAGCTGTCTTTGGCTGTGAGGTGACTCTTATAAGCAGCATATTGTTGGATTTTTTTTTTTTTGATCCAGTCTGCTAATCTGTGTCATTTGGTTGGGGCATTGAATCCATTCACATTCAGTGTTAGAATTGATATGTAATTTTGGATCCTTGGCATTGTGACCTTTGCTATATTTTGTGCCATCATGGTTACATTTTAGTGAGCTATGTTTTTGTTGACTTTCCTCTGATTGTGAGTTTTGGGAGTTGTTTGCTTGTTCCTCTGTTTGAAGTTTGTCTTTGAGTATTCTCTAAAGAGCTGGTTTTCCAGATGCCCCTCACTTGATGAGTGGATACAAAAGCTTTGGTTCATGTATACTATGGAATACTACTCGGCCATCAGAGAAGACGATATTATAGCTTTTGAAGTCAAATGGATGGAGATGGACAGAATTATGCTTAGTGAAGTCTCCCAAGCTCAGAGACTTAAGGGCCGAATGGTTTCTCTCATCTGTTAATACTAGAATTTATGTTGAAGCACTAGGACAGACGGATGACCTAACAAAGCCTCAAATTGAATGACTTTCAGTGCAACAGGGGCGAAAGCTCCCTAGGTAACTTGGAGGTGGAGGGAAGGGGATGGGGAGGGGGAGGGTATATGAAGAACTCATAGGAGTCGGGTGATGGGCAAGATGAGGGAACCATTCCAGAAGCCGATGTAATTCCTACACTAGATACCCATTTAACACATGAGTTCTTCTGGGAGAAACTGCAATAGATGAAACCCATAGTAGCTTATCTATGCGTTAGCATTACCCCTGGTTATCAAACTTTATACACATTGATTGCTACAGTTTTGACAATGTTTCCCCCTCATCTGTATCCTGTATCACAATATACTTCTAATAAAGGTGGAAAAAAATAAAGAGCTGGTTTTGTGTTCATGCATGTTGCTAATTTGTTCTTACCGTGGAAAGTTTTTTCCCCCCATCAAATCTGAAGCTGAGTTTTGCTGGGTATAGTATTTTTGGCTGACAATTATTTACTTTCAGTGTTTGAAAATTTTCATTCCACACTCTCCTTGCATTATATTCTGGCTTGAGAAATCCACTGTTATCCTTATTGGTTTGCCTCTGAATGTGAATTGGTGTTTTGTTCTTACCACTTTTAATATTCTTTCCTTGTTTACTGTGCTGTTCTTTGTAAATACAATGTATCTCAGTGAGTTTATCATTTGCTTAGGTCTATTTGGTCCTATAGGCCTCTTTCTTTTTTTTAAGATAGAGAGGGACAGTGAGAGAGAAAGAGAAAGAGAATGAATATCAATTTTATTTAGATTTTCATGTGACTTTCTTTGCTCTCTCTGACAGTTATGTGTAAGTATATGTGGTGCTGGGGTTTAAACCAACATTCTTGCACATTCCAGGAAAGTGCCCCCTATAGGCCTCTTGAATGTTAATTTCTGGACCACTTCTGATATGGGGAAACTTTGATTATCTCACGCAGAAGTTTCTTTATGCCATTAATTTGATGTTTGACGATTTCCCCTATCCCAATTACTCTTAGGTTATTTCTTCTGATTTCATCCCATACTTCTTGGAAATTCTGATCATGATCAATAAGTATTTTTTTTCTTGTCCATCTTCCTTGTGTTCAAAATTATATAGCCTGTCTTCTTCAGTTCTTTCTTCAAGAGCTGAAGCTCTATTTTTCTACTGAGTTTATTTTGATATTAATGTCTTCCATTGAGCTTTTAATTTGGATGACTCTGTTTTTCAGTTCTAAGAGCTCTGCAACATCTTCTTTTAGTGTCTCTAAGTCTTTATTAAAATGGTGTTTCAGCTCCTGTAATTGCTTTCTTATTTCGTTTCTTAAATCTTTTTTAAATTCTTTAAACATTTTAATAATCAGATTGTTGCTACTGTTTTCTAAGTTTTCATCCAGGTTCCTATCCATGGAATCCTTGGCTGGGGATTTGTGGGTTTGAGGAGGAAAATTGTTTCCATTTTTCCTCCTTTTTAGTGTCAGGGAGTGGGGCCTGAAATCTCTCACTGATTATTTCACTTTGGGACTTTGTTGATAGATGTGGGATTTTTGTCTCTTTGCTGATTTGGGCTGGGGTACAATTTGGATAGTACAGTTCAATAGCTGGCTTCCCAACCAGTGATTTATTATTGACCTTTATGATTTCCAATACCTAACAAGATAAGGGATAAGAGTCAATATATACAGCCAGTGCATGCAACAGATGGTGCTGAACTGGTTGCTGTGTTCCCTCTATAACTATTACAGTGTTAATTACCACCTGTGAGAGGAATAAAAGGATTAGCCTCTATCTTCCATGAGAACTGTCAGACTATACCTGGTTTTAAAGCAAACAACCATTATCAAGTTTAGCATTCACTTCAGATTTCCTAGGTAAGGAAAAATAATCTTGATAGCAAAGGAAATGTGATAGGAAGGTAGAGAGGAACTTGTGAATTTGAAGCAAGAGCAGCAAGAGAGTGGAGATGATGTAGGATATTCTGATAAAGAAAAGAAAGAAGAGACTGAGGTAATGACTTTAGGGGAGGATGAGAGAGAGTAGAATAAAGTTTAGGTGTTGCCAGAGGAAAGGGAAGAAGTGGGTACCAGAGAAGTTCACTGCCACTACCAGGAGGCTAAATAGCACAAAAACAAAATGTACTGGTCTGCAAGTTCACAAACAAAAACAACATCAAACCACAGCAAAACAAACAAAAAGAAACAAGAATTAAAACCCCAAACAAACACAAACAAAACCGCCCCTTTTAGCCTTTTGGTCTTCCCTGGTTGAAACCCTGGGCGCTTTTATGTCCTTCTACACAGACTGCTGTCCTAAGCTAGGGCCCCAGCAGCTGCTGGAAATCATGTGGATCCTGGGCCAGCCTCTAGGAGAGCTCGTTGATCCTGGGGCAAGGGTGTCCTGAACTCAGTTCTCCTGGGACAGATGCTGCCCCAAACTTTTGTGTCCAGAGGTCCTCACTTGCCCAATGTGGGTGGCTCCTGAGGCAGTCTCAGCCCCAGAATGGGAGTGGGGGTGAGAGGAAGACATCAGTTCGGAAGGTCCAGTCCCTGGGATAGTCTCTGCTTCAAATTCAAGGATTCTGAAAGTAGACTTCCACCTGGAATGCACAGGTCCTGGGGCATTCTCCAAAGCCAAGGGGACTGAAAGCAGATTCCCGCCTGGAGTATGCAAGTTCCGGGGAAGTGTCCGCTCCAAAGTCCAGGGGCCTGGAAGCTGTCTCCCACCTGGAGTATGCAGCCCCTGGGGCAGTCTCTTCCGTGAATTCAGAGGACCTGAGTCAGTCAGAACACAGGGCTCCAGGAGCGTTCTGCTGCCTGATGGTGCAGCAACTGGGGTGGCCTCTGATCCAAGTTCCTGGCTCTTGACGCAGCTGCCTGGACCACCAGCTTTCTCAAGTTGGCGATCAACCCAGCTCTCCAAGGCCAGTTTGGAGGCAGGGACTGATGCAGTCCCTGGATTCAGCTGAGGAGCGGGAGCCCTTCTGATACCAGAGTTCCCCATGCCGATTTGTCCTTCCTATATTTGCTGTGTTTGTCTCTCCCTCTGTGCCAATCTGGCAGCACAACCTTGGTTGGTGGTCCTTGCAGCCGAATCTGCTAGGTCCCTATTTGTTGTTGTTTTTTTTTTTTTTTCTCTCTTTCGTTCTTTCTTTTGAGAGAGAGAGAATCAATATTTATTGAGTTTTTCACATGGCTTTTGTTGCTCTGATACTTAGTTGTATACGTGGGTGCTGGGGTTTGAACCCATGCACTTGTGCATGCTGGGCAAGCTCCATAACCGCTGAGCCATCACTCCAGAGCACCCCCCCCCATTTGGTTTTTCTTCCTTGTTTAATGTATCCAAGATTCCATCTCTAATTTTCCTTATTTGTCTACTAATGAGTTTTGGCAAAAATTTTGCTGTTCACCTACCTTAGAGAAAGGCACTTCTCCTACCATTGGCCTCCCGCTTCACGGACAGATTCTACATGTAGTTCTCCTGCCAGTTGCCATCTTCGGACCCCCTGTCATTCACTCTTTTTAAAAAAAATTTTTATTAAGGAGTTATTGTACATTCATAAATGCATATATAGTAACAATATATGTTGTTAAACATGATGCACATGTTCTTAAACCAGAATTACCCCCACATCACCCATACCCCAGTCTCTTGATTCTTCTATATGTCACCCCTACAAGCAATATAAATGCTTAGATTGTGGGTTTTCCAGAATTAAATGATTGCATAAGAATTATTTAGATTCTCAGGGGGGGTAAAGAGTATGCTACTTTTTTTATTGTCTCCATAGATCCCTCCCTATTCTCTGACTATCTTCTGATCCCCTGCCATTCACTCTTAGTTGGAGGAGCTCAGGAATACAATCTCTGTGACTGGCTAATTTTAAAATTGAGGCAGACAAAGGGAAGAGCTACAGTTGCAATTGGATACCTATTAGGGAAGTTTAAAAATGCTTCTTTCTGACTTTAGATGGCTTCAAATGTAAATAACAGTAAATATGCCAGTGTTGTATTAGAGGTTTTGCTTTGAAAGAAGACATAAATCTTATACTACCAACAGTGTCTGAGGTTTTCTTCCCCCCTGCCCTGCAATCACTCCATGTCCTTACCAGAATTTATTTTTTGTTTTCTTGATAATAGCCATTCTGACTGGGGAGAGGTGGAATCTAAGTATAGTTCTGATTTGCATTTCCCTCATGGCTAAAGACATTGAATACTTTTTTATTTAATTATTGACCATTTGTACTTCTTTTTGAGAGCTGTCTATTCAAATCATTTACTCATTTGTTGGTTGGATTGCTTATTCTTTTGTTGTTGCTCTTTTTTAGTTTATGTTCTGGATCATAATCATCTGTCAGATGAATAGCTGACAAAGATACTTTTTCCCATTCTTTAACTTGTTACTTTACTCTGTGATTGCTGCCTTTGCTGTATGGAAGCTATTTAATTTGATGTAATTCCATTATGAATTCATGCTATTATTTTCTGAGCTATAGTCCTATTCAGGAGATCATTGCCTATACTTGTGTCTTGAAATGTTTCCTCTCTCTTTTCTTCTAGTAGTTTCAAAAATTTAGTTATAGCATTAAGGTCCTTGATTCATTTTGAATGGATTTTTTTTACAGGGTGAGAGAGATCGAATTTCAATCTTCTGCTTACAAAACTCCAATTTTCACAGTACCATTTGTTGAAGAGGCTGTCTTCTGACATGTTTTTGACTCTTCTATCAAGAATCAAATGATTGTAGATGAGATGTGTTGGTTTATTCGTGGGCCCTCTCCTGTTCCATTGATTTTCATGTCTTTTTAAATAACACAGTATCACACTGTGTTTGTTATGGTGACTCTAGAGCATATTTCGAAATCAGGCATTTTGGTGCCTCCAACATCGTTCTTTTTGCTCAGAATTGCTTTGACTACTTGGGATCTTTTGTGTTTCTATATGAACTTCAGGATTGTTTTTCCTAGTTCTGTGAAACACATCATTGGTGTTTTGATGGGGGATTGCACTGAACCTGTATATGACTTTTAGTTGTGTGACCATTTTAACAATACTAATTGTACAAATTCATGAACATGGGATGTCTTTCCATCTTCTGAAGTCTTCTTTTATTTCTTTCTTCAGTGTTTTATAATTTTTATTGCAGAGTTCTTTCATTTTCTTGATTAGGTTTATTTCTGGGTATTTTGTTTTCTTGAGGCTATTTGCAAATAGGATTATTTTCCTTAATGAGTTCATTATAGGTGTACAGAAAATAAATTGATTTTTGTATGTTGATTTTGTATCCTGCTACTTTCCTGAATTTATTTTTCAGTTCTCAGAAACTTTGGATTTTTAGCATTTTCTAGATTTAGAATCATATCTCTGCAAATGGGAATAATATGACATCCTCCTTTCCTATTTGTTTACCTTTTATTTCTTTTCCTTGTCTGACTAAAGTTGCCAGTACTATGTTGAATAAGAATTTCTGATTGTGAAGAAATACTTCCAGTTCTTTCCCCACTCGGTATGATGTTGACTATCGTTTGTCATGTATAGTCTTTATTATGTTGAAATATTATCCTTATATACCTAGTTTATGCATGGATGGTGAATTTTATCAAATGCTTTCACTGTAACTATTGAGATGATTATATGACTTTTATCCTTGATTCTGTTTATGTGGTAAATTCCATTTACTGATTTGCATATGTTAAACCAACATTGAATCTCCAGAATGAAACCTACTTGATCATGGTGTGTAATTTTTTAACTCTGCTGTTGAATTTGATTTGCAAGTATTTTGTTGAGCATTTTTGCATCCATATTCATAAAAATATTATCCTGTAGTTTTCTTTTTTTCATGTATGGCAGTCAACTTTTACTTTCCTCTTTTGATTTGAAGTCATCTCACTAGGAATGTTTATGAATAATTCTATTAGAAGTGATTTTATTATACTAATCTGAATAATGATATATTGTGTAGAACTTTATGCTACATGCAAATGCAGTGTGAGCAGAAATCTACCATGAAATGATGTTGTTGATTCTCCTTGTGAGAGTGAAGGCTTATGTCCTCTATTTTTGTTTTCAGGGAGGAGAACACTGTTACTACCAGGGCCAGATCCGGGGAAATCCTGCCTCGTTTGTCGCTTTGTCAACATGCCATGGACTTCAGTAAGTGTTCAAAAATTTATTGGTACCATTTATTCTTTCTTTTTCTTTTATATCAAGAAATAATCTTAAATTAATTGTGGTTGTATGTGTGTGTGCGTTTGGGTGGTTTTTAAATTGAGGGGATTTTAAAATTAAAGTGGTAGAAACCAGAGGATTTGGAATTATAATATGATGCCTTTCAGTGATATATGAAACATTTTTCTGGTTTCATTCAAATTCTGATAGGTTTGGTTTGGTAACTTTGGTTTCCTGTGGATGCTTAGGTCCCTTGGTACCAGTTTTACCCCTATACCTCATTAATACCAGGTTTTATGTGTTTATGGAATAATAGAAATTTCAGTAAATGGAAACTCTTGGCTCCTTGCATAAAGACAGAAGGCTGCAAGTCACCTCAAGAGCCCTTTTTTTCCTGCCAGAATTCCACCTACCTTATAACTACTGTTGGAGGATGGTTATATTCTCAGAGATCGCCAAAGAATTGAGTTCATCTTTCCTTGCTTCCTTTCTCATAACCTGCGTGATCACAGAATGTTTGCTGATGTTTGACCTGGGAATACATCTCCTTCCTCTGTCCTGTCAATAATGGTGATACACAGGTGGCTATCCCTTACTTGTTTCACAACCTCTTGTAAACTAATGTATCATTCCTTAGCCTTCTATCTAGATGAAATCATCTCATTCCTTTTGGTTTGTTTTGCTTTTATTTTTTTATTAATATATATATATAGCCACTGAACAAATTAGCACTTTAGTTTTGTTAAGTTTTTTGAAGGGAAACTTTAAAATATTTTCTTTCTGTTGCCAAGTTAGTGATGTAGCTCTTTTGTCTCACAAGCAGTTATTGAGTGTCTTCTGTTAACTAGCTACTAGGAATATGAAGGTAATTGAAGCATGAGTCCTGAGAGCTCAGTCTAGTAGGAAGCACAAAGTTAACTCAGCCTCCTGCTGTCAAATGTAACAGGTTTATTTATTCTGTTTGAGAGGAAAAAAGAACACTGAAAATACAAGCTGTGGGTTGGCACTGAAGAAGAGGTAGAACTTGGGAATGCCAGAGGTACACCACCTAACTGGGTAGAATGAGCCTTGTAGCAGGGTTTGATAGAATCTTCCAGGGGAGAGGGATTAGACTGGCACATCTTAAACCTAGACAGCAGATCTAATGAGAAAGCTTAGAGAATCTAGTGAGTCTACCTAAGTGGCACCTCTGGTTAAGCTCTGGAAGTAGTTATGTTTGAGAGGCAGAAAGGAGTATAAGGGTGAAAATACCAGAGAAGGGAGGTTATGTGCCTGGGGGCAAGGAAAACCTCCTTTTGCTTATTATTTACTGTAAATAAATTTATTTAATTATTTTTTTTATTTTTAGTATTGGGGATTAAACTCAGAGACACTTAAACACTGAGCAACATCCCCAGCTCTTTTTATTTTTACTTTTGTCTTGAGACCAGGGTCTCATGAAGTTTCTTAGAGCCTCACTAAGTTGCTGAGACTGGCTTTGAACTTGTGATCCTCCTGCTTCGGCCTCCCAAGCCTCTGGGATTACAGGGATGTGCCACGACACCTGGAGAATTTATTTATTTAAAACACATTCTTTGGAGATTTATTTATTTATTTTTAGAGATGGATAGCAAGAGAGAGAAAGAGAGAATCAACTTTAGTTTTTCATATGGCTTTCATTGCTCCAACACTTGGTTGAGTATGTGGGGCTGGGGATCTAACCCATGTACTTGCATATGCCAGGCAAGTGCTGTAATTGCTGAGCCACCTCTCCAGCCCCAAATAGAAATATTTTTATAAGCATGGAATTCATGCTTAGTATCTGAGGACCTCGGTTTTCTTATCAGATAAAAGAAATGTTGAAGTCTTTTTTCAGCAGTAAAATTCTTATATCTGATCTTAACATGAGCATAGCTATTAGCTAAGAATAATGTTGCTGAGCCCATTGACATTTGTAACAGCAAATCTATCCTGGAGGGAAGAGTGATTAAAAAATGAAGTTTTTTTCCTTCCTCCCTTTTCCCCTTAGACTCTCAGTCCAAAGCTGCAGTGTTGCATTATGCTCAGTAGTTTTTCTACTTTGCTTCACAGTTTTTAAATGGACACACTGTTGTAAGAGAAAAGGTATTGGTGCCTTTTAAGCTCTCTACTAGACATGTGACCCTAAGAACAATAGCTTCCTACTAATGCTATCACAGTCATTTAAAGAAGAATGGAGCATCTGGGCGTGGTGATACATGCCTGTAATTTCAGCAGCTTGGTAGACTGTGGAGGATCACAAGTTCGAGGCCAGCCTTAGCAACTGTGGAGGCTATAAACAACTTAGTGAGACCCTGTCTCAAAATATAAAGGGCTGGGGATTAGCTCTGTGGTGAAGTGCTCCTGGGTTCAGTCCCCAGTACCAAAAAAAAAAAAAAAAGCATGGAATAATAACTTCCAGGAAATTTGGTAGTAACTGATGACTCTATACTCTGGATCAAAAGGAGAACACAGATTCCTGCCTCATTTATTTTAACTAAGTAAGTTTTACTTCTACCTTTAGAAACCCTTGCATTTAAGACTAAGCAAAACTAGCCAGGCTTGGTGTTGCATGCCTGTAATTCCAGTGGCTCCGGAAGCCCAGGCAGGAAGATTGCAAGTTCAAAGCCAGCCTCAGCAATTTAGCAAGGTCCTGAGTAACTTAGCAAGACCCTGCCTCAAAATAAAAAATAAGAAGGGCTGAGGATGTAGCTCAGTGGTTAAGCACTGCTGGGTTCAATCCCTGGTAGGAACAAAACAAAAAAAGAAACTAAGCAAAACCAACAAACAGAAAAGTCATCTTATGTCTAGGAGCCCTGTCAGAAAGTGTGTTAAACCATATTTGGACTTTCTTAGACATTTTTGAGCATGTTGGATGAATAGATACTGTACCTTTTTGTTATTTATTGTTACTTCTCATTTTGATTTTACCTTCTTAACAAAAATTGCGCTCAGAAATATTTTGATACTAAACATTAAATAATACAAGTTGTCTCAACCATAGACATGAGATATATCATTTTATGCATGACTCATCTTTTGTAAATTACCAAGTGCACATTTAAGTTTATTCAGTTTTCTAATTTATTGCATTTGGTTAAAGAACATAAAAGAAGAAAATCAGTTTCATATGTCGTTTCCATAAGGAGCATGTAAAGGCACATTTCTTTAAAAAATCAAAGGACTAATAATAGGTAGTATTTTGGTACTAGTATGTTTGGTATGACAAAAATCTTACAGTTTATTGCCCTCTTGTGGAAATTTGTAGGAATAGCTGCTGTTTCCTTTCAAAATCTTGTTTTGATAAAGCGTTATGAAGAGTTAGCTGAATTGGTCTATTGTAACTTGGTCCTAGCCACAGGCTTTTATCAAGAATATATTGTTATGGACTCAATATACTTATTACAGTTTACAGTTTATACTATTTAAACAAAAATGTGTCATTCCTTAAAGCAAATAAAACACATGTATCTTTTGATCGTTAGGGAATTAATAATTACATATTGTCACAGGGAACCAGTATCTTCCAGTTACAGTGTCAGAATTTGCTTTTCTTATACAGTGTACATAACCTTTAGATCCAACAAAAGGAACCAATTTTCCCATTAGACATTCACCTAATGCAATAACACCCAGTGCTGTTTCAACAAAACAATCTGCTTGCTACTGAATTAGTGTTGCTATATGAACTTTGGGAAAATGGACCTTGTAAAAGTGTTTGATAGATGGCTTTATTTTCTGGATGGGTCTGGCCAGTTTTCAACAGGGGTCAAGAGAATGTCCATTACCATATTTGGCCTGTTTTGAAAAGGATCTTCCATCTGATTCTTTAGGTGTATATCTCCAGTATTATCTTACTAAATTCATCTATTTATCTTTAAATTTCAAATGTTATCCAAATTCAGTGAATGAAAATTGTGCAGATCTAAGAATAGCCTTATTCCATGGATATATAAGATTTTAGGACATATGGAAGATGTTGTAGCAGGAATGAAAGACTTTGGATAGAACTGGAACCAGAAGCCATTATAATTACAGCTAGGGGAAACCAACTGATTTCACTAAGGCTTCTATGAGAGACAAGTACTGTTCTGTGTCTAGCAACTTGGTTATTGGGAAGTCATTTCTAACCCAATCTGAATAATTACTGCAGGAGATCACAGTTTTGCTTCCTCCAAATGCCTGAATTATAAGACAGGTTTTTTCAGTATTATAATGGGTCTGATCTTAATAAAAGATTATGGTCTTCCAAAGGAGTGGCTATTGGAATCTCCCTGAGTGGAAGCTGAGGCCATGAATAGCTTAAAACACATTCCAGAGGATTTTGCATCTGGAAGAATGCAACATCCAGCCTAACAGGTCCAAAACCACATCTCAGTTTCTGCTCTGCTCCTTGTACCCTGCTGCCTTTCCTATAGCCCTTTTCATGTTGTTAAATGACAGCTCTATCTTCCCACTTACTCAGGTCAATGCCTTGGCATCTTCTCTGACCTTTCCTTTTCTTGTGCACTCCATATCAAATATATCAATAAATCTTATTAGTTCTACTTTGAAAATATATCCAGGCTGCAAGTATAGTTTGTGGTAGAACATGTACTTAGTCTGTGAAAGTCCCTGGGTTCAATCCCCAGAACCAAAAAAGAAATATATCCAGAATTTGGCCAATTCTCACCATTTCTGCATTTCCATCCTGATCTAGGCAATAGTCTTTCTTCTGTCCTTGCTGTTCTAAAGATTATTGGAATACAGAAGCTGGGATGATCATTTAGAACAAGGGAGATTGTGTTTGCCCTGCTTAGAAGTCTACAGTGGCTGGCTCTTGAATTTTAGGGTAAAAGCCAAGGCCCTCAGAAGGGCCTACGTAATGTGGCTTCCACCAGCTCACTGATCTCATTTTCTGGCAGTATTTCCCTCACCCACCCCACGATTCTCCGTCCTTGTACTTGCATCTAAAATGACCCTTGTATAGCCCCAGTTATGGATCATTCCTTCTTTTAGATCTTTGCTGAAATGCCTTCTTTTCTGTGAAGCCTTGCTCTGATCCTCTGTATGAATCAACAGTTCTCTCTTGTCCTCCATACCCAGTCTTTTTGTGCCATTTATTGTCCCTACCCTGTTTTAGTTTCCTCCCTAAAATTTATCACTATCTAATATATATTTCCTTGTTTATTATATATTTATTATTATTATTATTATATATTTATTGTCTATTCTCCCTAGATTGCATATCAGCACCATGAGTATAGAGAATTGGTCTGTTCTGTTCACTATTATATTCCATTACCCAGAAGAGTGCATTGTAGGTGCTCTATAAATGCATATTTTTTTTTTGAGAGGGACAGTGAGAGAAAAAGAGGAAGAGGGAATCGATTTTATTTAGTTTTTCATGTGGCCTTTGTTGCTCTGAGACATCGTTGTGTACGTGGTGCTGGGGTTTGAACTCTCGTACTCACACATGCCAGGCAAGCGCTGTAACCCCTGTAAATGCATATTTAATGAATGAAGGATGAATGAAATGAAGGTGGATAGCAGATTGCAAATGGACAGTTCGTGGACCCATCTGCATGGGCTCCATTCCTATCTGCACTTTTTTTTTTTTTTTGGTGGTGAGGCACTGAGTATTGAACTCAGGTGTGCTCAACTACTGAGTTACATCCCCAACCTTTCTTTTTTTGAATTTTGAGACAGGGTCTCACTAAGTTGCTTAGGGCCTCACTAAATCGATGAGACTGGCCTTGAACTTGCAATCCTCCTGCCTCAGCCCTCAGGAGCCACTGGGATTAAAGGTGTGTGCCACCACACCCAGCGCTACCTGAACTCTTAATGGTTGTATAATCTGGACAAGTTAATTCATCTCTTTAGTGTTCATTTTCCTTACCTGTAAAACGAGGGTAGTCATTGTACCTTCCTAATACATTGGTGGGAATGATTAAATGAGTGCAAATATTTAGTTCATGGCAAGTTGTTGAAATGTGCTAGCTCTTATTAGTAGAACATCTTCCAGGTATAAGGTAGGGAGTACATTCTCAGTGTGGTCCTGACAACCTTCATCAGAATCACCCAGGGTTTTTGTTTTTGTTTTTTTGAAATCCTTCTTTCTGAGTCCCAGTCTAGAAATCTGAGACGAGTTTGGAAATTCCAGAAGGCCTTTTTATATAAAAATCTTGGACTTACAAGTTTGATGGAGTATGAGTAGTAGATAAGAAGTAGATATTGGTGATCCTGAGCATAGGGTGGGGGTCAGGATGAGAAAACCTATCTTAGGTGGATTCAGAGGAAGGGTCCTCAGCAGTGTGTGTGGTGCATATGGTGATGATGGGTGCGACTGGGAAATAAGCATTGAAAGTAACTAAGTGTATTCTGACTGCTGCTAATTTTAAAATTATCTTGGTCTGAAAGGTGGGTAGATAGCCATGCCTAATTATTTTCTTGTCCTTGGCAGTGGGATGTTCTATGATGGGAACCACACATATCTCATTGAGCCAGAAGAAAATGAGACCTCCCAAGTAAGTGCACTGTTTGCTGTGGCAAATGGAAATGTTGATATTGAGAGCTTCTTTCTCCCTTTTAGTCCATAATAGATAAAATCCATAGATATGTAATTTCTTTTTATTTTTTATTTTTTTGGTTCTGGGGATCTAACCTGGAGTGCTTTACCACTGAGCCACATTCCCAGCCCTTTTTATTTTTATTTTGGGATGGGGTCTCACTAAGTTGCTGGGGGTTTTGCTATATTGCTGAGGCTGGCTTTGAACTTGCACTCTTCTGTCTTAGCTTCCAAGTCACTGGGATTATAGGCATGCACCACTGTGCCTGGCATCAGATATGTGATTTTAACCTGTCTTTTCTTTTTTAGATTTTAGATTTTTCCCCATTGCCCTTTACTTTTTAGGCTCTATGCCAATGGAGTTTAGAGAAACATAGGACTTCTTAAGTTTCCATCATCATTTTAGGTGAAATATTTCCTACAAATTAAAATAAAATTTAATTAAGATTATAAATTAGAAATATAATGCACTTCCATTCTAGCTTTGTACATATCAGTGTTCTTCCTTGCAGAATGCAACATAGGTTAATCAGAGAGGGAAGTAATTTCAAACAGTACACATGATTTTGTCATCTAAGTAATCATGTTTAGGAAACTATCTGTATTATGTATTATTTTCTGGGTACTAGCTGTCCTGTCACTTTGTTTCATAGTGTGATTTTTTTAAAAGTCAGTATCATAAAACTTAATTATTTATGATATTCTCATTTTTTAGTAATTGGTTGAAGCCAGATGAAATTGACTGATCATTAATTTTTCTAAGAAGAGGAATGTGATTTTAAAATCTCTTACTTCCTAGTAGAACTGTGTACAGCACTTGAATTTTTGAGCAGGGTCTTCTTTGGGCATCTCCTTGTATGAGTCATCCTGCTGCTCATTACCAGAGAGATTTCTAGCTCTGCAGTCTTTGTCTACCAAAGTTAGCTGGCTCTTAAAAGGGAGCAGGGATCCGTGGAATGAATCACTGGTAAAAAAACATTAACCCATTTACCTAAATGTCTTTATTTTCCTTGGGGGGATAGGTCCATTCATTTCTTTTCCATTACTGAAGGCTTTCCTTTCTCTGTCTGTGAGGCATTTCTAATTGGTTGTAGTTCTGGTGCTAGGGGAATGCAGCTAGAGGGCTTATGCAATGGTTCCAAACCCAGGGGAAATTTATAGTCAAGCTACAGTTCTCCACTTTTGCTTGAGGCTAGAGATATCTGGTTATGTGTGCTTAATCTGTTGTTGCTTGTATCATTTCAGGAGGATTTCCATTTTCACTCGGTTTACAAATCCAGACTCTTTGAATTTCCCGTGGATGATCTTCCATCTGGTATGTTACTCACAGAGTGACTTTTTTTTTAAATGACAACTTCAGTAATTCCTTTACTACTTTAGAACTAATCTGTGTGTGAAATATCATTAACCTACAATTGCTTATGATATTTTTAGAGGGAAAGTCAAGTTGCAATAGGAAAAATAATAAAATGCAAACTGGCCTTGTATTTATAGTTAAGTTTTGAAAAATATGACTTAAACAAATTGAGTAAAAACTTAAAATTTAAGACTTAAAAGAAGGAACTAGTAGGACTGGAGCCATGGCTCAGCAGTTGGAGTGCTTGCCTGGAATGCGCAAGGACCCAGATTCAAACTTCAGCACCACAGTACACAACTAAGTGTCAGAAAAACGAAGCCCAGATGAAAAGATAAATAAAATTGATTCTTTTTTTCTCTTTCTCTTAAAATACAAGGAACTAGAGGATAAATAATATTAGAGTTAAGAATTGGTCTACATAGATAGAATATGTGGAAATTCATGCTTGGTGAAATAATGATAATAAACAAGGATGAAATCTTAATCATTTTCTCATTTGTTGTTTTCATATCTCTCTCTGTCTTTTTTGCTCCAGCATTTTAAGGAAAAAAAACTACTATAGATTAATCTTTTATTTTATTACTACACAATTTGTGAAATTAGTTTTCTCATTTAGGTTCTTAATTTGTAGATGTTGGTTGGAGGATTGTACCCAAGTCTTCAGAGCTGCTGCTTGTGCCTGACCTTGTTATTGGGGCAGAGGTAGCGCAAGTATAGCACCTTTAGCTATGATGAACTCATCCGTTTCCTCCCCCTGAGGACAGGGCACACTGAACACCTCCAGTATTTAGTGAGCTCTGACCATTCTACTTATTAATCACAATCAAACTTGGCAACTGCCCTGTAAGATCAATGTCATGCCCATTTTATAGATGAAGAAGAGACTGAAATACTTTGTCTTTTCCAGAGTTCCACTGCTCTTAAGGTGGAGCACTGGATAATGATATTAAGAAAGTGTACCATGGGATAGAGTCACAAGAGGAACATTGGAAAATTGCCAGTCTGAGAGAAAATCTTATACTGCTTAGAAAATCACTTAGAAGTTTACATCTTCTCTTCTTTGCAAAATGAATCAAGTGTTTTTGAGTATCCTTTCCTCTCTGAAATAAATTTGTATCTCTTTGGCCTCCTGCAGTTCCCTTAAAGATAAATGAATTCTTTTCCCTTCTTGTCTACAGCCAAAGGGATACAAGATCCTATTTCACAGAATTCACCATTTTGGAAAAATCTGCAAATGGACACATAGATACTCTAACTTTACATAGACGCTTTACAATGTTCCTTCAGTGACCTTGAGAAACTTTATAATCCCCATTATGGGAAGAAAGTAAATCATGATTGGCTGCATGAGAATAAAACTACAATTTTAATAGGTATTACTGGAAGCAATCAACATTAATTTTTAAAGTAATAAATGAAGTTTCTCCCAAAAGACTAGATTGTAGGCTTGTTATGGCACAAACTTAAGTTTTTTAAAAACTTTGTCCAGTATTCTTTTTCTGAAGAAACTTTGAAGGTGACTTCGAAGTTTTGCTGTTATAATTGATTTTTATATTTATTATTTGAAAACTCAGTTTGTGGGGTGGCAGGGGAGCTGGAGTGGTGGCTCAGTGGTTACAGCGCTTGCTTGGCATGAGCAAGGACGCGGGTTCAAACCCTAGCACTATGTACACAGCGAAGTGTTGGAACAATGAAAGTCACATGAAAAACTAAAATAAAATTGGTCTGAATCAGTTTCTGTTTTCTTATCAGAAATTGGCCCTGTCATATTTAAGAGAGGAATTTGCCTTTCAAGATTACTTATGATTTACCATGATAAATTAGAAAAAGATAAAATAAATGAATGTCAAAGCTGCATTTTTTTTTGTTTGCAATAAACTAAAAAATAAGCTTGTTTATTTTAGGTTGAGTGAAATTTAACTGTGTTATGGATTTTAGCACTTTTATCATATGTTTCCTAGAGATAGAAATCCGATTAGCTGTACTACAAATTTGTTTGACTCTAGAACATTTTATTTTACATGGCAGTGTCAATGACTGGTGTTCTTCAAAACACATTTTTGGAAAAGGTGATTTTATTTCAGGTGGACTCCTTAGAAGTTTTTTATTTTGCATTATATGCAATGAAATGCCCAAATCTTGTGTATTACTCTGTGAGTTTTGATATGCCCCTATTTAGATACAGAACAATTCTATTTTCCCGTTAACTTCTTTGTGCTTCCCAGTGTCTCTCATCTCTGCAATCCCTTTTCTATTTTTGCCATACATTAGCCTTGATTGTTGGAAGACTTCAAATAGATGGAATCATGTATTATGTTTAGCTCTTTTTTGCTCAGCATATGCCTGTGATCTTTATGTTTTCAGAAGTAACAGTTTGTTCTTTTTAATAATTGAATATATTGTATTATATGAATACACCACAATTTTATATTCATTATATTTATGAATATTTGGGTGGTTTCACTTTGGGGCTATTATAAAGAAGCAACTATAACTATTCTTATACATGCTTTTTGTAGAGATATGTTTTTAATTCTGCTGATAAATACCTGGGAATAACTTTGCTAGGTCATAGGGTAGGTAAAGGTTTATCTTTATAAAGTATTTTCAATTTTTAGCATGTATCAGAAACATGTGGAGGGCTGGGTAGACAGATTGCTGGTCTCATCTTAAAGAGTTTCAATTTAGTACAGCTTGGGTGGGTTTTGAGAATTTTCGTTTCCTTGTCCAGTCCCCCTGTGATGCTGGGATCTTACTTTGGAAACCATGTTTTATAAGAAATTACTAAACCTTTCTGCAAAGTGGTTATACCATTTTATACTCACATCAGCTCTATTTGAGAATCTAATCATTCCACATCTTGACTAACAACAGTTCTTTACTTTTAGCCACTCTATTGTATGTAGTAATATCTCATATTACTTTAATTTTCATTTTCAGAGGTTCTGTTCATATGTAGTATATGCTTATTAGTCATTAATCATATTTTTTGTCTTTTTATTGTTGTGTTATAGGAGTACTTAAATATTTTCCACTTGATCTTAGTAAGAAGTAATCGCATACTGTAGATACAAGGCCTTTGTCAGATATGTTTTATGAATGTATTTTTCCTGTCTATAGCTTATTCATTCACTTTCCTTATGGTGTCTTCCCATGAACAGAAGTTTTGATTTCTGTGAAGTCTAACATCATTTTAATGGTTATTGGTCTTTATTCTACAAAGTCTCCTCTCAAGTTGTGAAAATATTTTACAACATTTTCTTCTAAAAACTATGTAGCTTTATTTTTATGTTTAGATCTATGATATTCCTCAAATTATTATTTTTTGCATGATGAAATTAGGGGTTGCAGGTATTTTTTCCCCTAATATGGATATCTAGTTATTCTAACTATTGGTTGAAAAGAGTTTCTTTTCCTCACTGAATTACTTTGATGTTTTTGTCAAAAAATATTAATATCAGTCTTTTCCTTGACTCTGTTCTATTTGGCTACCCATATCACACTTTTTTCTTATTATAGTATATTTTGAAACCATGTAAGATATATCTTGAAGTTTTGTTCTTTTTAAATGTGTTTTGGCTTTTCTAGGTCCTTCGCATTTCCATTCTAATTTTATTTTCTTGATTTCTAGAAATCTTCTGGAATTTTTATTAAAACTGTATTGAAAGCATAGGTTAATTGTGGAAAATAGACTTCTTATCACTACTGAGTCTTCCAAATCATAAGCATTGCAAACCTCCTCAAGTTTTTAGGACTTTGGTGGGTGGTGTGGCTCAGTGATGGAGCATGTGCTTAGTATGCCTCAGGCCCTAGGTGCAATCTCCAGCACCGATCAATGCATAAATTATCAGCTCTACCCAGATCTTCTGAATCATAGAAAATAAAATTATATAGGACTTTCAAATTTTTTAGTGATGATCTTTTTTAGTACAGAGTATCTACTCTCTATTGCTATGTGATAAATTACTCTAAAATTTAGTGACTTTAGTCAGTAAATTATTATTTCACTTGTTTCTTTTCTTTTTTTAAGAGACAGAAGGTGAGACAAAGAGAATCAATTTTATTTATTTCTTCATCTGGCCTTTGTTTCTTCAACACTTAGTTGTGAATGTGCTGCTTGGGTTTGAACCTAGGTTCTTGTGCATGCCAGGCAAGCACTCCAACTGCTGAGGTACCACTCTAGCCCCTCTCTCACTTGTTTCTGAGTCAAGAACCTGGGTGTGCTTTAGCTGAGCACCTCTGGCCCATAATCTCATGAGTTTATAATATAACTGTTAGCTTTCACCTATCTGTTTTGGTTTCAACTGGGGAGGATTCACTTCTAAGCCCATTCATATGGTTGTGGGCAACAGTATTGCATCTTTTTGATGAACTGATCCTTGTATTATTATGAAATAGTCTGTATTCTTCTTAATAATATTTATTGCCCTAAAGTTGCATAATCTGATATTAATATTTCTAGCACACTTTCTTGGGATTAAAATTTGCAAGGCACATATTCTTCAGTATTTTACATTTAAAATGTTCCTCCTGTATTCAGCTTGTAGCTAAGGTTTTGCATTTTAAAATATACAGTTTGACAGTCTGAGCCATTCAGCTGTAACATTGATCTGTTTGTACATAGTGTAGTGATTGATTATGATTAAGTTTAATTCTGCCATCTTGTTTTTCTGTATCTTAATTAATTGTGAAAGCACTTACTCCTCTTTCCACCAAATCTCTTGTATTCCTAGACTGACATCTTCATAAGCAGAATGATGGGCATATATTTGGTAATGAGCCAATAAATAGCCAAAATACTGTTTGTTTGTTTGTTTTTTTAAGAGAGAAGGATACTGTGAGAGAAAGAGAAGGACAGAGAGAATCAATTTTTATTTAGTTTTTCATGTGGCTTTTGTTGCTTGGACACTTGGTTGTGTACACAGTGCTGGGGCTTGAACCTGTGTACTCGCACATGCAAGGCAAGTACTGTAACCGCTGAGCCACCAATCCAGCCCCGTTTTTGAAGATTCTTGATAAAGAATGTGATAGTATTTATAGGAGAAATAGGAGAAAAATATAAATTAGAACATGCATGATGTTTGAGAATTTATGAATTGCATTTATTTACTATATATTTATTTAGAACTAATACAACATAATTACTTAGTTTAATCTTCTACATAATCACTAAATGAAACATTATTATAAAGTTCGTAAGAAGGACAAGTGAAATGTAGCTCTGTATTAAATAAGTTTGACAAATGTACAAGTTAAATTTAACTTATTTCCTTTTAGAATTCCAAGAAATAAACATCACTACACCAAAATTTATTTTAAAACCAAGACCCAAAAGGAGGAAACGGCAGGTATGTATTCACAGGTGTATGTTGTGATATTTTAAAACTCATCTGAATCCACATTAGGTCTCTGTGAGAGGGTGAGTACTAATTTAGGTATTTTTCACAGTGAGGTACACAATACAGGCTATAGACATGTAGGAGTAGTACAAATGCACCATATTATTTTGTGGTTTCAAAAAGGATTCCAAATAATGGTGATACTATGGTTCTTCTCCAGATGCATGAACTATGAGGTCCCCAGTGGTGGGATCACAGTGTTTTTCTAACATGGGCCTCTTTCCTTGCCCAGATGTGTAATCCCATCTTAGAGTCTACTTCTGCAGTATCTTTGTGTTTAACCCTTTGAAGGGAAACATATAAGAGTGAACTTATCAAGTTCTGAAGCCACAAAGTGCTTTTTTCTCACTTGAGCTCCTTAGGATTTTATGATATAAAATTAGGACATAAGCTTTACTACCCAGCTAGATCTTAGATTGAGTAGTAATAATAACAACTCTTCATATATTGCTTTGAACCAATGAGGTAGGTACTGTTATTCCCCTTTCACAGAAAAAAATATTTCTCTCACATGTGAAAATGACATACCCAGAATCATAGAGTCAGTAAATGGCTAGACGAAATAAGAGCTCTGGCCATCAGAATCAAGATATCCTCACATTGCGGGTGGTGTGTGAATGTGTGTATGTGTGTGGCATAAAAAATATATATATATAGGATAAAGGAAAGAGAGACTATTAAAATGAAGCAGTTGAAGGAACCAGTATCTTCCTCTTATTATCTTATAATAAGTTATGTTTTAGACAGATTCTTATGTATATAACATTTGCTAAATTATATTGAATACTTTCCATGTGCCTGGACCTGTTACAATAATTTGAAACTATGTTAACACATTTAATCCTCACAACAACTTTCTGAGGAAGGTTGTATCATTACCCCCATTTCACTGAGAAGTACAAAGAGGCACAGGTCACTTAAGAAACTTGCCCAGGGATCCTCAAGTGGTGGAACTGGGATTCTGACCTAGGAAGCTTGGCCTCAGAGGGGTTCACAGAAACACATGCTCTGTGTACTGTCTCTCAGAAGCCCATGGGTTTCCTGATTACTACCATGAGTTTTATATATGTAGTGGAGATACAGAGACACATATGTCTTGAGGTCCAGTTAAATAGATAAAACAATTACCATCTGGATTTAAATTGAAACAGTATTTGATTTCATGAATTATACATTGAGAAAACAGGATAATATATTTTCAAGAATGTACCTTTAAGTTCTTCATAAACATCTCAACATCCAGTGTTTTGCTAAGTAGACAGACCCTTGATTTGTGTGTGTGTGTGTACTGATGAAGTTAAAGTGCTATCAAATTGTCTAGCCAATATGGCAACTATCTGACAGTAAGAAAATGTTGGGTCTTGCCAGTAAGTCTGCTATATTCACTATTAATCCCCATAATTAGCTGATCAGATCCTATCATCCTAATAACATTCATTTAAAAAAATAATTGTCATTGTATGCAGTATATTCTTACTCTGGTTTCAGCAACGTAAGCTGATGTTATAAAAGATTTATTAAATAGCTGTTAAGTTTAGGAATGCATTTAGCAAGACAAGAAATCTAGGTGGAAGCATATTTTTGGTTTGTTTTAAATGTAGCACTCACAACAAACATGTGTACTAATTTAGGTTCAATTATATGTCATCACAAAAATAACCCATAGGCAAATAAATAAAATATCCTGAAAAAATGGGTATTGAACCATGGCATAAGGGAAAAAGTTAGTTTTATAGGTCTTGTTAAAGGTTGTGTCATATATGAACTACAGAAAACAAAGGGTATGTTCATCCTAGTAGCTCTTGCCTGCTACATACATTGATCATGATTCTGAAAGGAGAGAAAATTTGCTGTTGATCAGAGAGATCTAACTGTAATAGATAACTCAAAACTGCTTGAGAACTCTAAAAGCTATCCTGAGAAAACCCCTGTATCACTTGGGGGATCCCTTAAACCATATCAGAGGGAGAGGCAAGTATCAGTCCCAGAACAGGAGATTATATAATTTTAAAAAAATTAAATCAAGGGAAATGCTCATCATGTGTTACTGTTTCTGTGATGTTCTTTTAAGTGAAAATAACTGGATAAAGAAGAGAGTGAAGTAACTGGATGTATAAAATAAAGAACAGATTCATATTCATTTCATAAGCATAGGTATTTCTGGAAGAAGCTAGTAACTCCCTGTACCCATGGTGGAAGGAGGAGTGGGAACTGGGTGGATGGGGAATTTTATGGTTTGTCTTTTTATACTTCATTGACTTTGAGCCATGAAAATGTATTATTATAACCTACTCAAAAACTAAGTAATTTGCTGAAACTTTAAAAAAAATGGCTAAAGGAGTAAAAGAGGGTTTTATTTTGTTGATTTCTTTTGTATTTCTTAGTTTTCCATAGTCCAGTTTAGAGGGTTTTACTTGGATGCTATTTTGTTTACTACATTGCAGCTTCTTCGATATCCTCGTAATGTAGAAGAGGAAACCAAGTACATTGAACTGATGATTGTGAATGATCATCTCATGGTAGGGTTTGCTTTTGTTTCTTTAACTTGTGTGTATCTTGGATAAAACTGGAGTATGCAAAAATTTGGGAGAAATGTGAAAAAGCTCAAGTTTTAACCTATTATAAACAAATGTAACAAATACATTTGTTTTAGAATGTATTTTATTTATTATTGCAATATAATTTTACGTGATAGTGGGGTATATTATGCCTTGTGCTTGCACGTAGCATAATTTGATCAATCTTATTCCTCAGTACCTTCCCTCTCCCTCTTTGCTGCATTCTAGGTCAACTTGCTCTACAGATCTCCCTCTTATTAATATATAATTATTATTTTAATTACTGCATTATAATTATATGTAAGTGGGATTCCTTGTGGCATATTTGTACATGGACATAGCATAATTTGGTAGATTTTATTCCCCAGTACTTCCCTAGACCTTTCTTCCTCCCTCCCTCTTGACCCCTTTCATCTACTTTGTGGGTCCTGGAGAAGGTTTTACCTAACCAGACACATCTGTTAACTAGCAATAACACGTGAGTGAGAAATACTCTTAGGTAGAATAAATTGTGAGTTTCCCAAAATATTTCTGTGATCCATGGTGTCAACTCTTTAAAATTGCTTTATTAATATAGGTACTAACATTGGACTCTCTAAATTGACAAGGTTTAAGAAAAGTAAAAGTTTCCATTCTATATGGAACAAGTCAGTGAGGCATCAGTTATTGCAACTTTAGTTTTCAGTGTACAACTTTATCCCTAATGAAAGAAAAGCAATTTTCCTGTATCTGCCTTACCATGCAGAAGATCACATGGAAAAGCACACAGAGCCAGCAGTGAGGAGTATGAGGCTGGGAACCTGGCAAAACTTCCTTTCATTGAGTCATGTTATTTCAGCCTATAATGTGTGTACTTGATTAATAAGCATATTGCAATATGGTAGCATTCATAGCATAGCAATAAGTTATAATGCTAATTGTTCCATGGAAATGGTTTTACACTAAAAATGTTCAGTGTTCAATTTTACTTAATTTCAGACACAAATTCTTTTTAAATTACTTTGATTTATTTGAAGAAAATTTTGTCATTTATATATGATTACATAAGTAATAACTTTCTTCATTACTACTGTTGCTAATAATAGAGATAATATTATAATTGGGATTGAGCATTGTTTCCTTGTTCAATCTAGATCTGTTTTCTTTCTACATATTTGAATCCTGTGAATGTTACTCTTCCTGGGATTTTTTATAAAAGAAGAATAAACTGCAAGAACATGTAATTTAAACATTCTAGATAGTTATAAACTTAGATGTCCATAGATACCTGTGGACAGATACTAAAGTGAAGTGACCCTGACCCAAGCAATAGGGAGGGGTGAAAGAGAGGCAGCTGGGGCATCTGAAGGGGCAGCTATCATCATGTGGGCTTTAGGTAAGCCAGAAATCAGGTTTTACATGATATTTCCTGAATTCCGAAACACCATTGAGGCCAAATGAAATATATGTGATCTATTAGCATGTAAGCCACTTCCTTGTAACATTTATCTTGGAGCTGTCTTCTTACTGACAGTCTCCTAGAACTTGTAAGTTTTTATCCCTGTCGCTGTGTTCATGTTCACTGTTTTTTTAATCCATATCTCTACTTAGATTTGTATGTATTACAATTTGTAGATAGCTTTCATCTGTTTTATTGTTTTGAATAACAATCCTGAAACCAACCAACCAACCAACCAAAAAAACCCTGTGAAATGGATGCAATAGCTAAACCTTTTACTTTATCTCAGGGATGAGCAAATCAAGGTCTCAAGCTTTTCAGAAATTGGCTTCAGGCTAAGGGCAGATAAAGAACTAGGTCTCAAAATTGGTCTATTAGCATGTGTTAAATCCAGATAAGATGTAATGATTTACAACCTAATACTTTTTTTTAGAGATATAGTGGGAAGGGGAAGGGCGGGATAAGGGAGGGTAATTGGGGGGGCACTCCTGGGGGTAATTGTAATATCCAGAATCTATACACATTTTATATTATTTTGTTAATAATTTGTAGGGCTGTTCAAAAAAAAAAAAAAAAACAAACAAACAAACTAGGTCTCAGCTCTGACATTTCTTCCAGGAAGTCTTGGGGATCTTCTGTTACACCTTGTTTTCTCTGCTGAGGTGATTATTTCCTGATGACCTTGACAGTCCATCACTTGTTTTCTTTTAATTTCAGTTTAAAAAGCATCGCCTTTCTGTTGTGCATACCAATACCTATGCAAAATCTGTGGTGAACATGGCAGATTTAGTAAGTATCAACATGATTCAATATTGCCCTAGAAGAATTTGCTCATACAGGATTGTTCACAGAATGGGGAATATGGCTCTGACATTTTTACTGCTTTACCTTGCACTTTAGCCAAGGTGTCCTGAAAGTCCCTGGTGACCTGGCAGTGGAATTTATTGACTTTGATCTCTTTCTAGAAAGAGGAAGTGGTCAAAATTGCCCACAGATATGCCTATAATTCCTTCCTGTGTTTCTGACATTGTGAAAGACAAAGGAGGAGTCATAAACCCAGCAAAGACACAGTGTACTTCTGACAGTGGAGAAAGGGGAACCACTTGTGCTTTTTTCTTTCTTTTGTTGGTGGGGTTAGGGAAGTGGGGAGTGGGACAGGACAAAATCTCAGTGTTGCCCAGGCTGGAACTGCTGGTCTCAAGTGACAATCCCACCTCAGCTTGGAGAGCTGGGTCTGCAGGAGCACTCGCAGAACTTCAGTTGAGCCTTTTCAAGGGCGCCTGATGCTGTGGTGGTGAGGGTCAGTGCACTGTGCCTCCTCCCACGTCATCCACTGACGATGCAGTGCCAGGGCTGTGCCTTCCCCACAGGTTTAGTCAGGGCAAGTCTAATAGTATAGAAATACTTCCTTGGGGAATTTTCATTGTTCTGTTTTTTCATCAGAGCCACTCAAGAATGCATAAACTCTTTTGTCTAGGGTGCCAAAAAAATGGGCTCAGGGATCTTGAATTGGATGCAATTATTTGTCAGAAAGTGATCTTACATTTACTAAAAACTGTGTTGTACTTTGGTTATGACTTGGTAAACAATTTGATTCTTTATTATTCAAGGGAAATGCATGTAACATAGAAGAAAAATTTTCATCCTTAAAGACAGTAACATTTTTCACCTTTAAAACTCAAGGAGTTTCCATAAAAGGAACTCTCTTATCCTGCTCATAAACTATTTGATTTTATTGCATGTATAGCTGGTGTGTTCATTTTGTTAATATACTAGATATATAAAGACCAACTTAAGACAAGGATAGTATTGGTTGCCATGGAAACCTGGGCGGCTGACAACAAGTTTGCCATATCTGAAAATCCATTGATCACCCTACGTGAGTTTATGAAATACAGAAGGGATTTTATCAAAGAGAAAAGCGATGCAGTTCACCTTTTTTCGTACGTAACTTTTGTAATGATTTCTTACTTTTCTGTGGTTCCATGTTAATTGCTGTGTTACTTGTGACCAAGATGTATCCTTTACAATTAGGATTTAACATTGCAGTATACCTAGAAGTTTTAAAGTATAGATTCTTTGAATTGTCTTGAAAATTTAATTTTGAGCTATTTTATCCATGCATGTCTATTTCACTGAATTTTTTTCAAGAGATTTAATCACAGCCTGTACTGAGTAAAAATACTGCTGATACTCATACAGAGTATTCTTAACAGCAGATAAATTATATTCCTTAAGGTTGCTGCCTTTTAAGCATTAATATTTTCTGTTTTTGGTTCTAAGGTAAGAGCTGAATTTCTGAAGTTCTAAAAATTTTTTTTCTCACTTTTATGTTCTTTTTCTGATGATATAATATTTGATGTAATAGCAAAATACATATAGTAGCATTTAAAAACCTATCATCTAAAGTCTGAGCTATTAAAGACAGTTGTAGTTGGAAGCTAAAGATGTAGCTTTGGGGTAACTTGATTTTTGTATAATTTCAAATTTAGAGTAAAGTTTTAAGAATACTACAAGGAAATTACATATTCATTACCTAGACTCATCAAAATTATTTATATTTACCCCATTGATTTTGTAATTTTCTTCTTCCTTCTATCCATCCATTGCTTTTTTTTTTTCTGGATTTTTTTTCAAATTAAGTTGAAAAAGTTTTAACTACTAGCCTTTTATTACTAAATACTTAAGTGTATTTTGTCTAAGAAAAAAGTAGTTCCCTTGCATAAATATAATAAATGAATAAAACTAGGAAATTAAATATAGGTATAATACTTTTATGTAATACATAGTCTGTATTCTAATTTCACCAGGTTTCTCAATATTGCCTTTTACAATTTTTCCCCATCTAGCATCCAGTCCCATATCATACATCATGTTTGATCACACTATCTCTTTAGTTTTCTTTAATCTGAAAGATTTTCTCAGCCTCTCTCACTTTGGAAGAGTGTAGGACAGTTCCATTGTGGGAATGTCTGATCTTTTCTCATTACAAGGTTGAAGTTATGTGTTTTTGGCAGCAGTACTACAGCAGTGAGTTTTTTACATTCCTCCCTTACCTTGGGAATATATGATATAGAAATCTTGCATGCGTTGAGAAAATATAATAAGTGGTGAATTAATAATGAGAGGTGCTATGATATTTGAACTGTGAACAGTAAGCATTTTCATTTCCTTTTCTAAAAGGGGAAGTCAATTTGAGAGTAGCCGGAGCGGGGCTGCTTATATTGGTGGGATTTGCTCGTTGCTGAAAGGAGGAGGCGTGAATGAAGTAGGTGTGAACATCTGTACAATACAAAGTGGTATGATGGCTGAAAATGTTTTCCTCATATTTAAGAGATAATTTCTCAGTATTCTGTGTGCTCTAGATGTTAGATTGTTTTATTAGCAATCAACATGACCAGAGGATAGAATAGGCAAATAATGGAAGATAATACGTAATAATTCTGCTCCCATTCTACTTAGAATGATTTCCAGATTGAACATTTTACAGGTTAAAAGTATACAGAATTTTTACTTTAACCATTGTTAGAAATATGCCCTATTTATCATTGAATGATTTCCCAGAGAACTGAGTAATTCCCTGAAGCATTAGATTGCTGCTTAACAATGCGATTGGATATTTTCTTTTATCCTCACTATTTGACAAATTTTAGGAGAAAAAATAGAGTAGGCTTTCCATACCCCTTACCTACACTAATCTTGATAGAAATGATGTAGAAGAAAAGCAGCTTTGGAAGGCTACATATTGAAAAAAATATATCTGCAGTTCTTCTTAAGTAACTTTCTTTTGGCCAGAGATCATCACAAACAGTGATGTTTGTTTTCTAAAGCTACTTTCTATTGCATTTGGAGGGAATTTCAGGTGTAACAGACACCTGAAGACAAATAAGTTCCAAATAATTTTTACACATTTATTTTTATTTTGTGTTATTAAAAAGACTGACTTAATTGTATGCAAGAAATAAATTTTTCAGTAATATTACTACTGCGTGAAATTTGGACTCAGATTTAAGTTTCCAACCCCAGAAGTTGATCATCCTCAGGCTTCTAGTCTTTCCTATGAGATCTAATCAATCATGGCTTTTTTTCTTGCAAACGCACATTCAGTACTAGATATAAAGTGTTTAGCCTCTGCTAAATAAGTACTTTGAAATTAATTACTTTTACTTATATTTTGACATTTTCCTTTGGCTCATCTTAAAACTGGTTTTCATTTACATATCTTTTATTTTTGTCTCTGTTTTTCAGTTTGGGAAAACCGACTTAATGGCAGTTACACTTGCCCAGTCATTAGCCCATAATATTGGAATTATCTCAGACAAAAGGAAGTTAGCAAGTGGTAAGTTTTAGTACCTATGTGATTTAGTTGTGTTTAAGACTATTGATAAAATAGTTTGTAGACTGAGATTCTTTGATTCAATTGCTTGATAAAAAGTGTGCAGGTAATAGTGTAAGAAACAAGTCAAGACACACAATATTGTTCTCAAAATTAATGCAAGGGTGTATTTACATTCCAGATGAAAACTGCTCCCTGTATAACAAACACTTAAAGCCACGTGACAATGAATTCACTGCTATATTTAACTTGATAGGGGCAAAATAATCTCATTTTGGCATTTGAGATGCTATTGTAGAAAATCCTAGCCATAAAAGTTTGAGACATAATGTTTTATTATGGTTTATTCAAAAATATCTCTAGGTATGGCCAAGGAATTAGAACTTCCTTGTCAGGATCAGACATTACGAAGTGAGTAGTAAAATATGAACCTAGTAAAATTTGCCAGTTTTAGCATCTGTGAAGTAGGTTAAAGTTGCTTCACCATGAATGGTCAGATACTATGTATTTGTGGTAACAGTTTGATTATAATTATATTCATTTTATTATTTTAGTGATTAGTATTGTAAATATGGTGGGCAATTTATAATAATATATCATTTATAGAGTACTCATTATTTGTCAGATGATTTAAAGCCATATTACCCATGTCTATACCCATTTAGTTTTCAAGAGAATCCTTCAAGATATCCATTTTCAGCCCTTTTTCACAGATGAAGATGCCTCTTAAGGGGATAACGACTCCAGGATTACATATATGTTATGTGGAAAAACAGGGTTTTAAACCCAGAAATTCCTGATTCGGAGGTGCTTCTGCTTAGCCAGTATACTATACTGCCTTTGACCAGAAGCCTTCCTGAAGAGGATTGAAAAGTGGACAAGAAGCTGGATGTGGTGGTGCACTTGTGTAATCCCAGTGATTCAAGAGGCTGAGTCGGGAGGCTTACAAATTCAAAGCCAGCCTTAGCAATTTAGGAGGCCCTAAGTAACTAAGAGCCTGTCTCAAAATAAAGCATTCAAAGGACTGGGCTGGGGATGTAGCTCAGTGGTAAAGTGCCCCTGGGTTCGATCTCGAGTCCAAAAAGAAAAAAAATGTGGACAAGAAATATTGATAATTCCCCCTAATGGTCTGTGAAACTAGGATCCTATCTTGGTGTCCCAAAATCTCTGTTTTATTAGTATTTAATTTTCTTTCATTTAAACCATTTTAAGTGAATGGTTAAAAAAAAATGGCCATTTTAAGCTCTCAGAAGTTTTTAAGCAAACATTAGATAATCTTGATAAGGTCAAAGTGTATTTTTTTGTTATGCATAATTGTAACAATTAGAAAACAGGAGTTACTTTTCAAAAAGTATTTTAAAATAAAGTGATAATGTTTGTTTTAAAAATGAAAACTACTTGAATCCAGCTGCTTTTACTTTATAAAAAAGCATGTGAATTTATTTTCTTAGGTGAGTGTAAATGCGAGGACACATGGTCTGGATGCATAATGGGAGACACTGGGTAAGCCACTTCTATTTGGAAATAACTCACTTTTCCTTTACCTGCTGTGCTATTATCTTTTTATTAATTTGACACTAAATAGCTTAGTGCATGGATTATTACCACAGAAATTTATGAGAAAAATGAGAATTAAGTATTTTAATAGCACCGTGTAGAAGATGTTTTCACAAAAGAGTCCCTTATTTAAGAAAATAATTGATGTCAATCAAGTTAGTAGATCTCAGAAAATTTGTTAGCCTTGAATCTAGGCTAGAGGTAGAAGAAACAACTTTGTTTTCAGTGGCTTACAGCTTACCTAATAATTCCCTTTCCTTTAACTCCTCTAATTCAGTTTAATGGGTTATAAGTAGTAGTGTGCTGGAAAGTTGACTCTCAAAAACAAAAACAAGAAAGAATGGATTTGCAGCTTTCTCAGAGTTCCTTGGTCCATGTAATCCCACAGTGGCTGATTTCAAGCCAACACTGGTGGCTTCACAATGTGACATCATTCAACAAGGAGTTGGGAGAGAAGTAGACAGTCTCCTCTCTTCAGAAAGGTCCTAATATTTAATCTGTCCTACTTTCACTCACAGTCGTCAATTCTTGTCTTTTATACTTTCTAAATTTACAACCTTTTATTCCAGGCCTATCACCAGTGCCCTACCTTAAACTTTGGTCATCTTGTGCTAATGTTATACAAACAATATTCCAAACATCAGGCAGCTTTCAGGCTCTCTTTCTCAGTGTGAGCCCTCCTTCCATCATCACTTAAAAGATAAAGAGAATAAAACAATACACAATTATATCATCCATCTAAAAAAAAAGTAAAACACTGCCTACATGGTAAAGTTCCCTTTGTGCTCCTCCTTATTGGTCTCCAGCCCCAGCCAAGGTAACCACTATTTTGAATTTGACTCAAATTATTCACAGTTCCCTCTTTATCATTACTCTGTGTGTGCACGCGTGCACGCGAGTGCATGCACTTGCGTATGCACTTGCGTAAATACATATGTGTAAAACATAGCATTGCCTCACATTTTCAATTTATATGAGAGGCATCACACTGTTAGGACTTCTTCTGTGACTTTCTTATTTTGATCAACATTAATGTTTGTGGGATTCATCCATGCAGTTCATTAAATGGTATTGTTCATTAAATGCCCATTGTCCTGTTCAAGACTTGTGAGTCTCCATTGTATAAGGAATAAGGTTCAAATTTCTTACTTACCAGTATTTAGATGACTGTAATCTTTCTTTATCCTCAATTGCTCATTTTCTGCTACATGGATTTTGAGGTGTATAAAAATTTACTTATCATAATTATATGTGAACTTCCAACTTCCTTTGGCTTCCTGAATATGTTCTCTGGAATGACTTTTGCCTTTTTCTCTATCTAACCACATTTCTAGCCATCTGGGGTTTGTTAAAATTTTGAATGCGTGTGTTATAATCGAATTTTGTATATTCTGCTTCCTCTCACCATTTAGTTACATGTTACACATTTCATACTAATTTATAATTCATACCTAATGCCATAATCCTTTGTACAAACTTGATTTTCAAGAAATGTTTTATTGATCAATTTTGAATTCTTAGGATATCTATGTAAGGCAAATAAATGATGGTGGGAATATATATGCAAACACATGTTTTTCAGAAATTCTTTGGATATTTTATTCAATGATGGGAAAAAGCAGTCATAATATTCCAACCCTTACTAAATGTTATGCTAGAGGTTCATTGTCCTTTAAAAGCTATTTAATGCATCTGATTATTCTGGTTAATTATTAAAAATTTTATAGATAATCTGCATAGTACTGAGCTTATTTTGTAGCAAAATCAAAGAGCTACCTGCAGATATATATAAAACTCTTAGTGTTGGAATTCTTTCTACATTAAAAAAATGTAAGCAAGAGGAAAACTCTTTATATAAAACATTATTGGATATGACTCTATAGTTTGATCTATGCCAGATATCACCTAACAGTATTAATTATGGGCACATGTTCCCATGGGTATACTCCCTCCAATTTTTGCTTTCTCTGTTGCTCAGTGTTGGAAACCATGGTTGAAATGAATGCCATCAGACCTATTTAAAGTTATAAAATTAAAATTTTAAGAATAGTTAAATATAATAAATATGTAACCTTGCAAAACATAAGTGTGGGGACAGCAGCAGGGGGAGAGACATGCTTTTTACCTTCAGATATGTGAAGGATTATGTTGTAATGGTAGAGGAATTAATGTTTATTTGGTACTGTATGTGAAAGTTATAGGAAGTCAGATGTGTCAAAAATGAGGGTAACACACTTCAGATACATACACACAACAAAGAGCTTCCGTGTATGGGAGTGGTTTCTAGTCACTCCCAAGTTACAAGGTATAGGCTGAGCTCCCAACTGTGAGGTAGGGAGGAAGATGCTGGGTTGTAGCAGATGTGGGTGCCCTTGCAGAAGTGGAACCACACTTTGACTTCTAAGAGTCCTAAGTGTTAATGACTTTTTACTTTGGCAGTAGAGAGCCATTTCAGATTTTGACCAATTGAATTAAAAGGGAACTTGAAGAAAACCTTTTATATTTGGTAAGTGTGGCAGATATGTGTAGGATGGATTAGTGGGGAAGGTGATAAGAAGTTTGACTAGGGAGCAGGTTTGAAAAAAGAAATAATAGATGGAGTAAACCTTTTTTTTTTTTTTTTTTAGAGGGACAGTGAGAAAGAGAGAAAGAGAATATCAATTTTATTTAGTTTTTCATGTGGTGTTCATTGCTCTGACAGTTATTATACATGATGCTGGGGTTCAAACCCGCATCCTTGCACATGGCAAGCAAGCGCTGTAACCATGGAGCAAACTGCTCCAGCCCCTGGAGTAAACTTTTAAAATTAAGAAAGTCTGTGTCTTATTAGGAAAAGCTCATGAAAGAATTAGAATAGTTTAGACAATTTATACCCCAGAAAACTTATTTGGAGAGTTTGGCGTGGAACACTTAAATGAGTTTAGGCTAAATAAGCATTATAAATTCCATTAATTAATTTATGAAACATTAACCACTGTGCTATACAGAAGTAAGGATATAAATGGACACTGTCCTTGGCAGGTTGGAGAGACTTTATAAAATCATTTTTATTTGTTTTATTTGATTTTTTAAAAAAAATTTTAGATGAAGATCAAAGTAAAACAGTTTTAGAGAAATAAAGAAAATAAAATTCTTATCATTTTTTTCTCCAGTGATAACCACGGTTGATATTAAAACACTACTGTATTTTAACTTAGTATTTTTCCTTTTTCCATTTTTATTGTTGCTTTATAAAATTTGGTTCCTGCTGGACATACAATTATTTATTCCTTTTTTTAACTTATCACTACATAGCATTTTTCTGAGCCTAATTATTCTTCATTACTGTGATTATTAATCACTCCACAATATTCTATTTTATCCACATATCATAGTTCAGTTAATAATTCTCTTACTATTGAACATGGGGTTATTTTTTGTTATGTGCTACTTTAAATTATGCTACCATAAATATATTTATTTATATGTCATTGTGCACATAGTTATTTCCTTCAGAAAAATTTATGAAAGTAGAGTTACTAGATCTAAGGGTGTGCTCATTTTTAAGATTTCTTATGCATATGACTTGGTTTCTAACCAAGTTCTGTTTTATTTTTTTTCCTTTATTACTCTTTTCCTGGTATGCATTAAAAAAAAATTCTCAAACCTTGAGGAAAAGTTGCAAGATAAGTAACAAAGATCTTTTTAGTCCCCTGAATAATAATTGTGAATTTGTGCCCTTTTACTCTGAAACACCTTAGGGGACAGTTCCTGGAACAATATCCTCTCTACGAAACTATACTTTAGCCAGCAAAATCTGAGTCGTAGCTCTCATTCAAGACTGGCCTGTGTGTCAATAATGTCTTTTACAGTAAAAGATTCAGAATGAGGGGCTGGAGCGGCGACTTGGTGGTTATGGCGTTTGCTCGGCATACACAAATACACAGGTTCAAACCCTAATACCCAGGTACACAACTAAGTGTCAGAGCAACGAAAGCCATGTGAAGAACTCAATAAAAGTT
>PVKS010007563.1:0-72312 GCA_004027875.1 Aplodontia rufa | reverse complement strand
ACAAACTAGTAGTAGACAATCATATATAGTTTACCCTGAACGCACCTTGGAAAATTGCTGATGCAGTGGATTTTTCCCAGTCAGAGTCAGAGCCCCGGCGAATGCTGTCACGCTTCAAGACGCCATCTTCTGGTTTTTTATTATTCTACATAAATTAAACTTTGTGCCTTTCAACCAATATCTCCACATTCCCCACTCTCACTCCTCCTAACCATTATTTTACTCCCTTCTGTGAATTTGACATTTTTAAATTCCACCTTTAAGTGAAATTAAACAATATTTTTTCCTTTTTGTATCCATCTTATTTTATTTAGCATAATGTATATTTTTGCAAATAGTAACATTTTCTTCTTTCACAAAGCTGAATAATCTCACATTTTGTTACAATTTCTTTTTTCACCCATCTTGGGACACTTAGATTGTTTCTTTATCTGAATAATGATGGAATAAACACAAGATTGTGCATTATCTTTGAGGTACTGATCTCATTTCTTTTTGATGTATATATCCAAAAGTGTAATTGCTATATCATAAGATGTTTTTCTATGTGTAATTTTTAAGGCTTTCTCTGTGTGTTTTCATAATGATTATATCAACTTAACATTTCTACCAACAGTGTGCAGCAATTTCGTTTTCTCCACATTCTAGCCAATATTTGTTATCTTATGTTGTTGTGATAACATCCATTCTAACAGATGATTAGTGATGTTGAGCACTTTTTCATATGTATTGGCTATTTTATATATCTTCTTAGGAATGATGTTTGTTCATACGCTTTGTCCTTTTAATTGAATCATTTAAGTTTTTTTGCTCTTAGGTTGTGTGAGTTCCTTTTATGTTTGAGATAGTTATATCTTACTGGATCTATGGTTTGCAAGTATTTTCCTCCATTACATAGGTTATCTATTGACTCCATTGATTGCTTTTTCTGAACAGAAGGTTTATACTTTCAGCATACCCCAGTTTGAGTTTTTTGTTTTGTTTTGGTTTGGTTTGTTTGGTTTTTGCTTCCTTTTCCTGTGTTCTTGGGGACTTATCCAAAAACTCATTGCTAAGACCAGTGTTAAGAGCTTTTTCCCTATGTTTTCATCTGGGAGTTTTATGGTTTCAGATCTTGTATCTAAGTCTTCAATCTATTTGAAGATAATTTTTACACATGCTGTAACACAAGGATTCAGCTTCATTCCATTAGACATGGATATTCAGTTTTCTCAACATCACCTGTTGACACCTATCTTTGCCATTATTTTTTCTTGGCATTCTTGTCAAATTAGTTGACTATATATATGTGTGCGTTGATTTCTGGACTGTATTCTGTTCCATTAGCCTGTTTCTTATTTTTATACCTGACATCTTGTCTTAATTATGATAGTTTTATAATATAGTTTGTAGTCAACAAGCAGAATACCTCTGACTTTCTTCTTTCTCAAGATTTCTTTGGCTATTCAGGTCTTTATTGTTCTTTATGTATGTAGAATGATTTTTCTGTACCTAAGAAAAGTGTTGTTGGCATTTGATAGGGATTACCTTGAATTGTATTGGGTATTATGAACATTTCATCAATTCTTTAAATCTGTAAAGACATGATGTTTTTCTGTTTGATTGTATCTGCTTCTGTTTCTAACATTGATGTTATATAGTTTTCAGTGTGAAGATTTTCACCAAGTATTATATTCTTTTTGATGCTATTGTGAATGGAACTTTCTTTTTTACATATATAATTTCATTGTTAGTGCATACAAGTGCTACTAATTTTTTATTATGAACTTTATTTGTTGAACAATCAAACATGCTTCTAACGAAACAATATAATACAAATTCTGAAAATTAGATGTACCCCCTTCAGACCCCCCAATTACACACCCTTTTCCCTCCCCCCTCCCTTCCCAATATATCACTATGAATACGTTAGGTTTTGTCACTACACCTTTTCTGGGTTTAATATATGAGAGTTGACCACCTTTCACACTGGCCAGGGTCTAGCTCCAGCCTCCACAGATGAGTGAAGACATTAGACCTTGGTTCTCTGGGTTATGCTGCTTTTACTAAGCATAATTTCTTCCATAGCCATCCATTCACCTTCAAAGGCTGCAGTATCATTATTTCTAATTGCTGAGTAGAACTCCATGGTATATATGTACCACAGTTTTTGGATCCATTCATCCACTGAGGAGCATCTGGGTTGTTTCCATAATTTAGCTATTGTAAATTGAGCTGCTCTGAACATAGATTTTGCTGTGTTGATTCTAAATCCCCTGGAAATTCTAAATCCCCAGGAGAGGAATAGCTGGATCATATGGTGGGTTCATTCCTAATTTTTTGAGGATTCTCCACACTGATTTCCAAATGGGCTATACCAGTCTGCAGTACCACCAACAGTGTGCTAGTGTACCTATCTCTCTACAACCCCACCAGCATCTATTATTGTTTATTTTCTTCATTTTTGCCAATCTGACATGTGACGTAAAATCTTAACATAGTTTTCATTTGCATTTTTCTGATTACCAGTGATTTAGAGCACTTTCTCATGTATCTTTGGCTTGTTCAATGTCCTCTGTTTAAAAGTTTCTATTTAGTTCTTTGGCCCATTTATTGATTGGTTTTTTTGTGTTTTTGAAGTTGAGATTTTTGAGGATTTTGTAGATTCTAGATATGAGACCCCTGTCAGAAGACTCACAGGCCATGATTCTCTCCAATTCTGTAGGAAACCTCTTGACTAATTTATTTCCTTGGCAGTGCAAAAGCTTTTTAGCTTTATGACATCCCATTCACTGATTTTTGACTTTACTTTCTTCACTTTAGGAGACCTGTTGAGAAAGTTTTTGCCTACTCCCAAATGCTAAAGTGTTGGACCTAATTTGTCTTCCATCAGTTGCAAGATAGCTGGTTTAATTCCTAGCTCCTTGATCCATTTTGATTTGATTCTCGTGCAAGGTGAAAGATAAAGGTCTAATTTCAACTTTCTGCAAGTGGCTGTCCAGTTTTTCCAGCACCATTTCTTGAATAGGCTGTCTCTCCTCCATGTAATATTTTGTCCCCCTTTGTCAAAAATCAGATACTTTAAGATTTGTGGATTTGTTTCAGGCTCTTCTATTCCATTCCATTGGTCTTCCTTCCTATCTTGATACCAGTACCATGCTGTCTTTGTTACTACAGCTGTATAGTATAGTTTTAGATCTGGTTTAGCAACATTGTCTGTTTTGTCTTTCTTGCTTAGTAATGTTTTGGCTATTCTGGGTTTCTTATTGTTCCAAATGAATTTGAGAATTGCTTTTTCTATTTCTATAAAGAATGACATTGGTGTCTTAACGGGGACTGCACTGACTCTATATAGAGCTTTTGGCAGAAGGGCCATTTTTATTATATTTCTTCTGCCTAATCAAGAACATGGAACATCTTTCCATCTTCTTAGGTCATCTTGGATTTCATTCTTCAATGACCAATATTTTTCATTATAAAGATCTTTGATTTCCCTTGTAAGTTAATTCCCAAGTATTTTATTCTTTTCGAGGGTGTTGTGAATGGGACTGAATTCCTGATTTCTTCATGAGTCCTATTATTATTAGTGTACAGAAAAGCTATTGATTTATGGGTGTTGAACTTGTAGCCTGCCACTTGGCTTAATCTGTTTTTAAGTTCAAGCAGTTTACTGATGGAGTTTTTTGGATCTTCCAGATACAGGATCATATTGTCAGCAAAAATGGAGAGTTTGAATTTCTCTCTTCCTATTATTATCCCTTTGATTTCTTTCTCTTGCCTTTTTGCTCTAGCTAGGGTCTCAAGAACAATATTGAATAAAAGTGGTGAGAGCGAGTAGCCTTGTCTTGTTCCCGATTTTAGTGGAAATGCTTTCAGTGTTTCTCCGTTTAGTACTAGCCAAGGGTTTAGCATATATACCCTTTACATAGTTCAGAAAAGATCCTTTGATCCCTATTTTCTCTAGAGTTTTGAGCATAAAATGGTGCTGAATTATATCAAAGGCCTTTTCTGCATCCACTGAGATGATCATATGGTTTTTGTCCTTGATTCTGTTTAAGGGGTGAATTAAGTAAATTGTTTTGCATATGTTGAACCAACCCTGCATACCTGGGATAAAGCCCACTTGATCGTGATGGATTATCTTCTTGATAAGTTTTTTAATACAGTTTGCTAGAACTTTATTAAGGATTTTTGCATCCAGATTCATCAGGGATATTGGTCTGTTATTTTCTTTTTTTGATGTATCCTTGTCGAGTTTTCGTATCAGAGTTATGTTTGCTTCATAAAAGTGTTTGTGAGAGTTCCCTCCTTTTCAGTTTCTAGAAATAATAAGGAGAGCTGTTATTTGCTCCTCAAATGTGTGGTAAAAATCAGCTAGGAAGCCATCAGGTCCTGGGCTTTTCTTCTTTGGTACATTTTTAGTTGCCATATGGATTTCAGTGCCTATTATTGGGTTGTTTAGGAATTCAGTATCTTTTTGTATCATTTTTGGGATGTTGTATGTATCTAGAAATTTATCCATTTTTTCCATATTTTCTAATTTGTAGGAGTATAGATTTTCGAAATATGATCTTATAATTTTTTGATTTTCCGTGGAGTAAGTGGTGATTACTCCCTTTTCATTGGAGATTTTATTGATTTGCTTCATTTCTCTCCTTCTTTTAGTTAGATTGGCAACAGGTCTATCTATCTTATTTATTTTTTCAAATTACCAGCTATTTGTTTCATCTATTGTTTTACTATTGTTTTATTCTCAATTTCATTGATTTCAGCTCTAATCTTGAATATTTCCTGTCTTCTGCTGGCTTTAGGGTTAGATTGTTCTTCCTTTTAAAGGGCTTTAAGATAGAGCATAAGCTCTTTTCTTTGGGATTTCTCTTCATTTTTAATGTGAGCACTCAGTGCTAAAAATTTTCCCCTTAGGAACGCTTTCATGCGGTTCCAGAGGTTTTGATATGTTGTGTCTTCATTTTCATTCTCTTCCAAGAATTTTTGGATTTCTTCTCTCATATCTTCTTGGATCCATTCTTCATTTAATAGGGTTTTATTCAATCTCCATGAATATGTGTGTTTTCTGTTACGATTTTTACTTTTGGTTGTTAGGATCATGGCATTGTGGTCTGATAGGATGCATGGAACAATACCTATGTTTTTATATTTGCTGAGATTCTTTTTGTGAATATGATCTATTTTGGAAAAGGATTCATGTGCTGCTGATAAGACGGTGTATTCTGCTAACTTGGGGTAGAATATTCTTTATATATCTGTTAAGTCCATTTGATTTATGGAGTTATTTTGGCTCGTGATTTCTTTATTGATTTTTTGTTCTGATGATCTCTAATGGTGTCAGAGGAGTGTTGAAATCTCCCAGTATTATTGTGTTGAGGCCCACAGTGGTTTTATTTCTTTAAGTTATTTGTTCACATAGTTGGAAACACTGTTATTTGGAGAGTAAATATTAACTATGGTTATTTCTTCCTGTTATAGGGTTCCTTTTAGTACTAAGTAGTGGCCTTCTTTATCTCTTTTGATTAATTTATGTTTTTGAGATCTACTTTGTTGGATATTAATATTACGATTCCGGCTTGCTTTCTTGGGCCGTACGCATGGTAGTTTTTTCCCCACCCTTTCACCCTTAATCAGTGGATGGCATTGCCTGTTAGGTGGTTTCTTTTAATCCGCATACTGTTGGATTTTGTTTTTTGATCTAGTCTGCTAGTCTGTGTCTTTTGAGTGGTGCATTTAAACCATTCACATTCGGTGTTAAAAAAGAAGTTTGTAATTGATTCATCGTCATTGTGTCTTATTATCTAGATCTGTGGTTGTCTTGGTTGGTTATTGATGGGTGTTGCTTTTACTGAATTTCCTCTTTTTGTTAGTTTTGGGTATTAATTACTTTTTCTTCTGTCTGGAGGGTTTCCTTGAAAATTCTTTGTAAGTCTGGTTTTCTGTTTACAAATGCTGCCAATTTTGTCTTATCATGAAAAGTTCTTATTTCTCCATCATATTTGAAGCTGAGTTTTGCTGGGTATAGAATTCTTGGCTGCATGTTGTGGTCATTCAGATGTTGAAAGATTTCTTTCCAAGACCTTCTTGCCTCCAGAGTCTGGACTGAAAAGTCACAGACAGTTCTTATTGATTTACCTCTCAATGTGATTTGGTGTTTCTCCCTCGATGCTTTTAATATTGTTTCCTTGTTATCCCTGTTGTATATTTTGAATATGATGTGTCTTGGTGAGTGTCTCATCTGATTAGTCCTATTGGGTGTCCTGTAAGCTTCCTGGATGAGCATGTCTGATTTTATTTTTCTATGAGAAAAGTTTTCTTTCACAATTCCTTTAGGATGTTCCTCATACCATTCATGAGTTTTTCAATTTCTTCTTGAATACCAGTTACTCTTAAATTGTTTCTTCTCATTTCATCCCAGATATTTTTAAAGTTCTGATAGTGTTCTCTTAGTTGTTTTTCTTTTTTGTCATTAGTGCGCTCGAGCTTGGTTAGCCTGTCCTATTGTCAGAAGTTTTTTCTTCAATAGCAGAGGTTCTATTTTCTACAGAAGTTAGTCTATTTATTGACTTCTTCCATGGCCCCTCTCGTGTCACTGATTGTGGATTTTAGCTCTGTTCCTTTTTGAGTATATCGATTTCTTTTAAGATAGAGTCTCCCAACTCATGTTTTCTCATTTATTCCCTTCATTAGCTCTTCTTTTAGTTCATTGTTCCTTTTCATTTTCAGATCATTGATAATTTGTTTTAGATTTTTCCTCCTGTTCCCTGGCCATAGCCACCTTTCTAGGGAAGTTGTAGGATTTAGGTGAACCTCTTCTAGTTTGATTCCTAATCTTTGAAGAGCTTCTTCTCGCTTATTTGACTGGAGATCACTTTGTGGAAGCAACACAAGATTCGGGGTTCTTCTTCCTTATATGCCAAGGGTTGGGTATACAAAGATACTGCCTCTTTAATGACCTTTTCCTTCCCAAAGACTTTTTCTTCCTGGAGCCTTGTTTTGTTGCAGTTTTTGTATTAAGATTCTTGAACTCTGGCTTGGCACCTGGTGGGGTTATTGGGCCATCCTCTGTGTTATTGAAGCTAATCAGTTGAGGTTTGTCAATAGGTGCTAGGGTCCTAGATGTGTGAGGTGGGCCAAGATGGACCAGCCCACATGCTGTGCTGGGGTCTGGGATCCTTGGTGGTGGAATGGGGCTTGATTATCAGGACCCAGCTAGTGTGAGTGACATCTGTGTGGAATCTGGGTGTTGGGGGCCTTGGAGGTGTCCAGCTCACCTACTGTGGTTAGACACACCGGGGCACATACCGGTAAAGGGGCATCTGCTCAGGCTTTATCTCACTCCATAAGTCAATGAGAGTTCTTGACCAGAAATCTCTATCTGGTTATTTTTCTTCAAGACTATGCTGTTGGATTGGGAGTTTTGTCCAGTCCCTTACTTGGGTTGAGGTATTGACAGGAAAGTTGAGTTCAGCAGACTAACCCCTTTCCTGTGAACTCTTGGTGTCCTTTTAGATTTCCAAAAACTCAAGTGCTATTAGAAGATTATCAATGTGAAGGACCAAAGCTTACAATAAACAGTATTTAATTAGTTATTTAGAACAGACTATAGTACACTTTTGAATTCAACCTATGAAACTAATGGTAGTGTTAATCAATACTATCAGTGACACTGGTATTTAACTATCACCTATGTCAGGCTTCAGAACATACAATTGTTAGTTATTCAGATTGACATTCACAGCGATAACAGTTATACAGCCTTAATGGTGGGGGTCAGAGGGTATAAACTAATGGGGAGCCAGGGAGAGAAGGGAATGTAAGTGAATTATAGGAGATTATATTGACCAATTGTGGACAGTGAGAAAGTGGAGGAGGTAAAGAATTTGCTGGAGAAAGTATAAGAACAAAATAGAAAGGAATAAAATTTAAAAAAATAAAAGTAAAAAAAAAAAAGAAAAGAAAAAACAGACCCTGGGGGAAGCAAAGATAGCTGTTGCAAAATATAAGAAGGGTAAAAGAGATATTAATAAGATTTGGGTGATCACATAAGGGTAGAAGCTCGTGCAGGTAAATTATGCATGTAAGGCACAAAATACTTCAAATACTAAATGTACTGACCAGAATCCCTCTTTTCAGGAGGCAGGACAAGGATAGACAATAGGGAAGAAGAGAGACAATGAAGAGAAAAGAAGAAAGTGAGAACAAAACATACAAAGAAACAAAATAAAGGGGAGGGGGCCCAGAAAACAAAAGAACAGGGAAACAAAATAAGCTACTATTTTATATGTCCATGAGCTAATCACCTTTTCCAGTTATCACACCAATGCATGTCGAGAACAGGAGAGAAAAGAAGAAAGAAAAAAATGAAAAGAAGAAAAAAAAATTATATATATATACACACAAAATAAATTAAAAAATTCTTAATGAAAACTTGGAACTATAGTCAGTAAGAGTGTCTCTGAGCCCTTTGGGAGGAGATGTTCACTATCCATCTGCGTTTCCATAGCAGGGTCTCTCAGTTTGTAATTATGTGATCTCCCGAAGAAGATTGGGATGTCCTTAGACTCCTGCGATTTCTAGGAGGAGATTTCAGTGAAGATCTGATTCTGGAAGCCTTGAATGCTGATCTTTGCCAGCTTCCCAGGGGATCTGAAAATCAGAAGTCTTAAGGCTTTATGAGCTTAATGATCAGGGGAGGGGGGGCGATGAGATGGTTTCTATGCTCTCTCTGCTGATTGTTGCAGACACTGTCTCCTGTGATTTTTGAGCTGGGACAGAGGATTCAGAGCGTTTAACTTGTCATGCGATCCTTCTGGCTGGGGTTGGGGTGGATAGGGTTCAGAAATGCTCCCTTTTACTCCACAAATCCATATCCCCCTAAGCAAAGTGGAGATTGGTCCAGTCCAAAGCCTTCTCTTCCCAGTTCATCCCATGGTCAGTGACTGTCTCCTGATTCAGCCTTCAGAGCCTGCTCTGGAGTCCCAGAGAGAGCCATCCTGTTTGGGAAAGTGGCCACCTCCTGGCACTTTAATGGCAGCGCCTGCTCAGCTCTCCCGCCAGGCAGTCTACTCCACTAGCCTCCTGTGGGCAGCTTCCAGACACTGTTCTCCCCGCCAGACACAGTGTATGGGCTGGACGGGTGTCTGCAATTGCACTATCTTTATAAAGCACGTCTTCTCCAAAACAAGCTGTTCACCAGTTGTGTTTGACTCCTCCTCCTCTCCCAGGCCGAATATAAACAAAGACAACAGAGCTGCTGTGTCCCTGCTGGGACAGAAAAAAAATCCCTTTTTCTCCACTCACTTCTCCCAAGTCTCTACTCCTCAAAACAACTGCGCAAATTGGTGCTGGGATTTCATGAAGATAGTCCCCCAAACGCACCTCAAAATACTAGAGATGAATTGGGGATTTCCCATCTAGTCACAGAGCCACAGGGGAAGCCCTTCAGCTTGCCATCTCAATGCTACCGATTTTTGTTTGTTGATTTTAAGTCTTCAGGGTTTTCTTGTTTTTAAATTATCTGAGTACTTTATATTTAAAATGGAGGTATCTTAGACATTTTGCAGTTGGAATTATGTAATAATCATTTGTGTGATTTCAGAAATATTCAGACTTCGTTTGTCAGTGATTTCTAGTTAGTGTCTTTTCTTTCTTTAAGTTTCCCTACTTTTTAATTTGTAATGTGATTATTGATCTACAGAGACATGTTAATAAAACAGAAGAAATTTTTACTCTAGTTTGAGACATTTTATAAACACAGATTCTTATATTGAATACTGTTTTGGGTTTGTTTTCAATTAGAACAGCTAAAATGTATGACATCTTTTATAAAATACGCATGAAAATTTAAACAGCTAGTTTATTTCTCACATTGATATATTGTTGGTGGGACTGCAAATTAATATAACCACTTTGGAAAGCACTGTAGAGATTCCTCAAAAGACTAGAAATGGAGCCACCATATGACCTCGCTATTCCATTCCTTTGTATTTAATCAAAAGATATAAATTAGTGAAATAGGTACATAAATATTTATAGCAGTGCAGTTCATAATAGTCAAGTTATGTAACCAGCCTAGGTGCCCATCAACAGATGACTAGATAAAGAAAAAATGACATGTATACATGGAGTTTTACTCAGCTATAAAGAAGAATGAAATTTTGACATTTTTGGGAAATGGATGGAAATGGAGAATACCATGCTAACTGAGATAATCCAGATTCAGAAAGGATTGAATGTTTTCTCTTCTGTGTGGAAGCAACAGCAAAATAAGAGGGGGAAGACAGTGAGAAGACTCACTTGAAAATAGAAGGGAGATCAGTGGAATAGAGGAAGGGAATAGAGTGGGAGGGAGTAGAGACAGGAAAAGGGAGGAACCGTGGAATGCAATAGAGCAAGTATGCTATGTGAATTCCACATTTATGTGTATCTGTAAAGCACCAATTAAAAATAAGTAAATAAGGGGCTGGAGCAGTGTCTCAGCAGTTAGAGCACTTGCCTGGCATGCCTGAGGACACAGGTTCGAACCCCAGCACCATGTACACTATGAAGTGTCAGAGCAAGGAAAGCCGCATGAAAAACTAAATAAGATTTGATTTCTTTTTTTCTCTCTCTCTCTCACTGTCCCTCTGTCTTTAAAAAAATAAAATAAGTATATAAGAAGAAAGACCAGTAGAGTAGAAGAAAGAGAACGGAAATGGGGTTAGGAGAGGATGGCAAGGGAAAGCCCTAGGAGCTAAAATGAAGCAAATTACATTTCATGCCTATATGATTATATCAAAATGATTCCCAATATAATGTATAACTATTATGTACTAATGAAAGCATTAAAATAATAATTTTAAAAAGGTTTAAAATTAATACATTATTTCAAGAGTTAGACCTGAAATAAATCTTGAACATAATAGGAAAAGAAATTTTATTTTTCTAAGAACCCTAATTTTTCTTGTGCAATGTATGTTCTCATAGTTTTTATTTTAAATGTATTCACATTATTAGAATATAATTTTATTATAAAATACCTAATGAAAATGCCTGTAGTGTTTTTTCATTCTAAATTTACTTACGTTAGTATTTTTTATGATAGAATATTTATCATGTATTAATTTTCTGCCTTATATTGTATAAATTTAGTTTATAAATGTAGGTAAAACTTTTTTCCAATAATTTAAAATTTTAAGTATTCAGTATTAAAAGATACATATTAAAACCACATTGTCTTATTTTGGCAAATTTTATGTTTACTTTTGTTAGAAAATGTCCATCATTATTTTAATTAAAGTCTTAATTGCTCATCCTCCCCTCTTTAGGCTGTATATATTGCACCCCTAAAAGCCCTAGTTCGTGAAAGAATGGATGATTGGAAGGTTAGAATAGAAGAAAAACTTGGTAAAAAGTAAGTTCTTTCTTTTATTCAAAAAGTACACTCTGAATAGTCTGAAAAGACTAACAAAAGAGTTTATAATACCTCTAAATGTGTTTACAGTGATTTTTATAACCTTTTATTTAAAAAGTCACAGCTACTATTAAAGTTATATCAATATTTTCATTGTTTTAAGATCAAAAGATGAAATTACTTTAAGTTTATATCAATAACTTTATTTGGCAGTTTTTAATGTATTATCATTCTAAAAGAAAAAGGCTATATGTCTTCATTTTTCTCTAATATTTAGAGTAAATTCTAAAAACCACTTAAAAGGCATTTTACATACAAATTATGAAAAAAATAGAACTTTGAAAAGCATGATATATTTTCAATTACTATTTTAATATGTTACAAGACCATTTATAACAGTACTTTTTATAGCAAAAAATTGAAGATAATTTAAATGTCCAAGACAATCACTAATTATGGCATCTCTATACAATGTAAAATATTGTATAACACTATAAAAGAGTACACCTTTTATATAATGAATGAACAACCTCCTGGGATAACTGTAAAAAAGATTTTTAAACTATCCCATCCCTTGTTTTTTAAGAATGATAAAATACAAGTATGTGAATGCTTTGGGATGAGAATTATATGCCCTATAGAATTGGGATGCTCTGGAGATGATTGATGACATATTCTTTGAATAGTGTAAATATTTTGTATGTTCAGTATAATATATTAAATGTGAAAATCTTTAAAAAATGAATTAAAAAAAGTAAATGCTTTGGGAACATTACACTTAGAGGAAACTTGTCTTTTCTTTTCTTTTCTTTTGTTTCCTGAGTCTTAACACAGATATACAATTGCTTAGTAATTACCTAAAATTCAGTTAGTCTCAATGTTTTCCTATATATTATCTAACTCTTCTAGGCTTACATACATTTTTCTTTTCACTCCTTCTCACTACAAGACTGACATTGACTGAGAAAGAAGTAGCATGTATTTTTCCTGCCTTATCTTGTTTATGTCCCAATATGCTTTAATTTACTATCTGGAGAAAATTTAAATCTAAGAAATTAAACTTACTTATAGTCATATTACTAATGAATACCTACTTTTGTCTTAATAAGTTAATACTTTACCTCATTTATGATCTTAATTTTAAAAACGTTTGTTTGTTTCTTTTTCCCAAAGAAAATGACATGTTGGTTCCAATATATGGAGAAGAAAATAGAAGTTCACCTGTGTAAAATGACTTAGGGCAAAGATTCTATAAACATAGTCAAAGCCAAGTTTGACACTCTTGCACATCTGTATAAAAGTTAGATGTATCAGTTTTTTGAATTTGTATTTTGGACTCATTTCAGAAACCTCAGAAATCAAAGAGGAAAAATATAGTTGAAAGCATTATAAAATTTTATTGGGAAGAGATATATTTTGCTTTTCCAAAATTATATGTTACCTGAAAATCATTTTTATTTCCGTCCAGAGTTATTGAACTAACAGGAGATGTGACTCCTGATATGAAATCCATTGCCCAGGCTGACCTTATTGTCACTACACCGGAGAAATGGGATGGAGTCAGCAGAAGCTGGCAAAATAGGAATTATGTTCAGCAAGTTACTATTCTCATCATAGATGAGATTCATCTGCTTGGTGGGTGCTACAGTAACTAACTCATATTATAAACTTTGTTTTTATTAATATTATTTTTAATTGACATAATTGTATATAATGATAGAATACAATGTAATGTTTCAGTATAATGATTAAATCAAACAAATTCACGTGTGCTACCTCATTTGTAATTTTCATGGTGAGATATTAGAAACTTACTCTCAGCAATTTTTAAATGTACATTTAGTTAGCTTTTCCATTGCTGTTACTGAAAGATCTCACAAGAACAATTTTAGAAGAATAAAGTTTATTAGATGCGCACGGCTTTAGAGATCTCAGTCCACAGATGGCCAGCTCCGTTGCTCTAGGCCTGAGGTACAGTAGAACATCATGGCAGAAGGGTGTACAGGAGGAGAGCAGCTTAGCACATACCTTTCAGAAAGCAGAGAGTAAACTCTGCTCATTAGGGATAAAATATAAACCCTCAGTGACCTGTCTCCTCCAGCCACACCCTGCCTGCCTAGAGTTACCTCCTGGTTAGTTAATTAGTATCATTGATTCGATCCACTAATTAAGTCACAGCAACCATAATCTAATCATTTCACTTCTGAATATTCTTGGATTGTCTTACACGTGAGCTTTAGAGGCATAGCACATACCCATACTCTAACATACATTATTATTGACAATAGTCACCCTGGTATGCAATAGATCTCACTTAATAATTTCTCTTGTCTACCTGAAACTTTGTACCCTTTGATCAGTATTTCCCTATTCCCTTTGAACCCCTAACTTCTGACAACCACCATTCTGCTCTTTTCTTAAAGTGAATTTTGACATTCTTTTTTTTAATTATTCCACATATAGTTGAGATCATTTAGTATTTGTTGGTCTTACCTCTTTTCACATACTGTCCTCCAAGTCTATTCATGTAGTTGCAAATGACAGGGTTTCATTCTTTATTATTGCTTAATAGATTTCATTGTATGTGTGAGTGTGTTTGTACATACTGTGTTCTTTATTCATCTGTTAATGATCACTTAAGCAGATTCCATTTCTTAGCTGTTATGAACAGTACTGCAGTGAACATGAGAACACATATCTCTTCAGCATATTAATTTCATTCCATTTGGATATATACCGAGAATGAGATTAGTGGCTCATGTGTTACTGTTATTTTTAGTTTTTTGAGGATCCTGTGAATTTTGACTTCATGACTGCAGCAGCTACTTCGAATTTGTTAAATGATTAATACATATTATTCTTATTTCTTAGGGGAAGAAAGAGGTCCTGTTCTAGAAGTCATTGTATCTCGAACAAATTTTATCTCTTCACACACAGAAAAGCCTGTTAGAATAGTTGGACTATCTACTGCATTAGCTAATGCCAGAGACCTTGCTGACTGGCTCAATATAAAGCAGGTATGTGAAAGATGAATAACTTTGCTTAGGAGGCCATATTAAGGATATATATATAAAAAAAAATAGTTTTTCTCTCTCATATTTACTATAGATGGGATTGTTCAACTTCCGACCATCAGTACGCCCCGTTCCCCTGGAAGTTCACATTCAAGGCTTCCCAGGTCAACATTACTGTCCCCGTATGGCAAGTATGAACAAGCCTGCATTTCAGGGTAAGCTTCAGTTTTGTGGATTGAAATTGTAACAATTCTGTAGTATTCTAAATGCATTCTAAATGGTTTGGATTTATTTTAAAGGGTGATACTAGTCTGACTTCTACAAATATCTAAAATTACTTACCTCAATTGTTAAGGAATATAAATATATTTTAAATTGCATATTGAAAATTAGAGGTATTTCACAATTAAAGTATCTTTGTAGTAGAATAAAAGTATGTAATTTTTAAAGTAATCAAATGATTTATTATATATTATATAGCAATTACTAGCTTAAAAACCGATAAATCAAAACAAGTAAAAAAGTTTACATCTTAATTTTTACAAGAAACCATAAAAGTTTTAGTCCTTTTTACAGTACTTTTCATGTTTTGTTTCAGTTTTCGTTTTTCCTTTTGTAACAAATTAAGCAAAGAATTTAAGAGTAACACTCCTATTTTATTGAAGCATGTTTTATTTAGACTGCATAAGGAATATTTATTGTATCAATTAAAAATAACCTCCAAAATAAATTCTCTAATGTGAACTGCTATTGATTGTAAGATGACAGTTGTGAGATAACTTTTTTGCTGCTGTAATTAGCCTTATGACAGAAGCAAAGTATTGATTGTGAACTAGAGACCAATCTCAGCCATTCAGATTATTTACACCTCCACAGCAGCATTGTACGAAATCACTAATGAACAATAAATCTGTCGTGAACTATTCAGCTACACCTGTTCTTGCAGCACCAAAAATCCATTTAATGTTGAGGTTATAAAAGAGACACATCCATTCATGATTGTGTGTATAAATGATACCAATATTGTAATAGTATGTGAGTTTTAAACATTGTTTTTGTAATATGATTTACAATTTATCCTTTATATCCAGTAATATTCTGATAAATGGTGAAAGAGTGAGAAATAAGATAAATGAGTATATATTTCATAGTGTATATTGTTGAAAATGCATATAATCTATTTCAGGAATGGCTGATTGCATACCATTGATGAAAATAAAGCATTTTGCGTTTTATAAATCAATAATAAATAACTGAAATTCTTGTACTTCTTAAGATACAGTGTCAGCACAGATGCTATCCTTATAAACTGTTTCTTATAACTGTAGTGATTACTGTATTTTGTTTAGTTAAGAAATATGATTTTATGATAGCTTTATTTCTCACTGTTAGAGTATAAACATTGTCAAGGTCATGTCAGCATCCCCGTTATAAACCTTATATCTCAGCCCATAAAAAAGAATTCTGCAACACACATTTCAAGTAAGAAATTACAACAAAGTTGAACTTTTTCATATAAAATTTGTAAATATCTCTGACTGTTTTAAGAGAGCTGTGTAGACATAAATATAAATTCTACTTGGGCCATCTTATCAGCATTTTGCATCAAAGCAAGCTCATTTCCAGTTAGGGTAAATGATTTATGTGGCTCTTAAAGTAATTTTTTATAGATTTGATGTACAATATTCCTCTAGTGTCATTAGGTTTTCTAGTATCCATTTCATCTTCTGTGTTCTGAGGATTTCTGTGCCATTTCTCAGATGTACATTCAGGCAGAGCATTATCTTAGTCATCTTCTATTTTATTTCGTTTTCCCTCTTGAAATCTCATGTTTTTAGAAAAATCAAAGGGAAAACATTCTTCTGATTTATCTCTTACCTATTTATTGAAACAATCTCTCCTCATTTTTCCATCTTCTGGTAACAGGGCAAAAATTAAAGGAATTTTTTAAACAGTCTTCCTGTGGACATTTTTCATCACCCTGCAGGACTTGACTCCTTCCTCAGATCCCAGGACTAATTAACTATAATCATTTACATAGGCAGAAATATTTCAGAAACACAATATAGAAATAGAAAACTCAACGTAATCATTTGAGCATTTCAGTTTCTCCTTCCAGGGAACTCAGAATAGAACTTAGAGCTAAAATAATTAAATTTTCCCTATCCTAGGCAATATACTCCTTAGATAGAGTCAGCAACCTCTCCTTTCCTGTCTTCTGTTCAGGATGCTGTTAAATCATTGTCGTACCTGGAATGATGCTAAATGTTATGACCAAATTAAGAATTTAGCTAAATCTTTTGCAACATTTGTTTTCATGTGCCTATTAGATATCTGAATGAAATTTGTCGTCTGGTGTTAAGCAGCTTAACATTTCACTTTCCACAACTTTTCAACAGCAATTAGAAGTCATTCTCCAGCCAAACCTGTTTTGATATTTGTGTCATCAAGACGTCAAACTAGACTTACTGCTTTGGAATTGATAGCCTTTCTGGCTACTGAAGAAGATCCAAAGCAGTGGTTGAACATGGACGAAAGAGAAGTAAGCAATATATTTTATCTTCTTCTTATGCATATCAAATTAGTTTATATTGTATCATAATGGAAATTACAGATTTGATTATGTTTTGATTTATTCTGTGAGAAAGTATAAAATAACAAATATAGTAGAAATGGGCTACCTTAACACAACACTATCAATATTCTAGTTAGTGTTTTCTTCCAGTATTTTCTAATTAAACATTTACTTTACATATTCATATTTGACTTCGTTCTTTGATATCATTATGATATATATTTTGTATTCAACTATGTGTTCATAAATTTTATACATTCCCTGTACTCATCCAACTTATGATCAGTTTTATAAACCTAACTTTTTAAAAAATATACAAGGTAATCATTTTTTAAAATTTAGAAAACACTAAAAGGCATGTAAATATTTAAAACTACCATAAAATCTGCATGATTTTATTCCATTATATCGATATTCCATAGTGTTTTTCTTCTATAATTAATCATGCATTTTTATTAATAGTTATTCTTTATTTAGAATTATTTCTTTAATATATAGTTCTAAAAGTGAAATCAATGGGTCAAATAACAGGAGCATTTTCACAGCTTTTGTACACACTGCTAATTACTGTCATAAAGGACTATACTAATTGTTGTTATTAATGTATGAATTATCAACAGTATATGACAGTAACAGATTTCCTCATTTGTTGTACTCCATCAATGTGTTATGATAAAATGTTCTTATTGCCTTAATATACCTTAATTTTAATGATTGAAACTTTCTTTCATTTTTTTTTAGTTTTATTTTTCTTTGCTGTCTTTTCATTTCCTTTGGTCTTTTATCTATTTAATACACTTGCAGATTTGTTTGAGAGTCTTGCCAAATTTAAAAATGATGCATATATATATATAAAACCGTATATTACTTTTGCAGCATATGTATGTACTAATATGCATATACATAATAATCATATACTCAGTTTGGTAGTGCATTGCTTGTCTTTTTATCATGGTATATTTTTACAAATAGAAGATTTGTCATTTTTATGATACAATCTGATACTATAATCCTTTATATTTTCCTCTACTTCTAAATGTAGTTATTCCTCCTCTGCTCCATAGATTTAATATATAGTGATTTTCCTTCCTTATACTTTTAAAAAATATTTTCCTAAATGGAATTATTATGAAAGCAGATGAAATCAGCAACATAATCATTGCATTGTCATCTCTCACCCTTCCTATTCCACATCCACCCTTTGTTTTCTCATGCACTGAATAGCAGTGTTGTTCATCATCAATAAAAGGTAAGATTCTAAGCATCCAACTTTAACAATTCACATATTTCTCCCTCTCCACTTCTTATGATTCTCTGAAGGTTAGTAATTCTGTTGTATAGCACTGCATATGTTATACTAGTACGTAAAAGTTAACTGCTATTTCAGGACGTTCTTGCTTTGTTTCATAGATCACCTTATTCACTAGCACAACCCCATATATCATCTTAACATAAAGAATATCAAATGATTGCTTGAAATTGAGTGAAAAAGCATCATTTTATCTTTAAATTTTCATTATGATTTCCTTAATATTACTTGCATATTTATACCAAATATTAATTCAAGATAATAATTTAAGGAAAATAATTTTATTTTTATTCGTTCAAGATAGTCTTACATTTAGGAGGGAGTCATTGTCATACAATCATTAACAAATGCATAATGCCAGAGCAAGCCAAAGCTGATGGCATTCCATCGTCTCCCCACTTTGGTTTCCCCCCAGTCCCATGTGTCCCCCTACTTTACCCCATGTTAGTTGGGTTTCTCATGGAAGTTGAAGGTTCCCCAATGGGTTGATACCTCATACTCCCTCCCTACAGCAGCCTTGATATCCGTCCTATTCCCTCCCCCCCACCACCACCCTCCCTTCATCCCCCAGCATCATAGGCAAGGTTCCCCTTGCTCCAGTAAAAATTCACCCAAGTTGCGGTTATTATTAGCTTAGCCAACTTTAAGTCTGTTTCCAGAGTGCCTTTACCGCTTTGAAGTCCCACCAAGAATGTGACAGTATTTCTCTATTCCACAGCCCTTCCAGCATCTGTCATTTTTCATCTTCTTCATTTTTGCCACTCTGACAGGAGTGAGGTGGAATCTCAGTGAAGTTTTTATTTGCATTTCTCTGATTGCTAGTGATGTAGAACATTTTCTCATGTTTTTATGGGATTTTTAAGACTTTCTCCATTGAGAAGATTCTATTCAGATCCCTAGCCCATTTATTGATTGGATTATTTGTGGTTTTGTTATTTCGTTTTTTGAGTCCTTTGTATATTCTGGATATTAACCCTCTGTCCGAGGTGTAGCAGGGAAGATTTTCTCCCATTCTGTATGTGCTCTCTTGACACTCTTGATTAATTCTTTATCTGTGCAGAAGCTTTTTAGTTTAATGGCATTCCATTCATTTATTCTTGGCTTTAATTCTTGCCCTATGGGAGTCTTCTTAAGGAAGGCAGTACCAACCCCTATTTCATGTAGGTTGATCCTCCTTTTTCTTGAAGCAATTGTAAAGTTTCCGGTTTAATTTCCAGATCCATCACCGTTTTGCTTTGATTGTTGGGCAGGGAGAGAGGTAAGGATCCAATTTCAATTGTCTGCATATGGCTGTCCAATTTGTCCGCACCATTTGTTGAACAGGCTGTCCTTCCACACTGTGCTTTTGCCCCCTCTATCAAATATCAGATAGTTAAAGGTATAAGGGTTTGTCTCAGAATCCTCTATTCTATTCCATTGATCTTCATTTCTGTTATGGTACCAATACCATGCTGTTTTTGTTACGATAGTCCAATAGAATAATTTCAGGTTAGGAATTGTGATACCTCTTTCTTGCTTAGTAATGTTTTGACAAATCTTGGTCTTCTGTTATTCCATATGAATTCAATAATTGCTTTTTCTATGTGTGCGAAGAATGCCATTGGTATCTTGATGGGGATGGCATTGAATCTATATAGGGTTTTGGGTAGAATAGCCATTTTGATTATGTTGATTCTGCCTAACCAAGAACATGGCATGTTTTTCCACCTACTCAGGTCTTCTGCAATTTCTTTGTTTAATGCTCGATAGTTTTCATTGTAGAGGTCCTTGATGTCATTTGTTATTTCTTCTAGATTATCAAACTTGGCAGGGTATAATTTTTCAAAATAAGTTCCGGTAATCTTCTGGATTTTGGTGGAGTCAGTGGTGATAACTCTGTTTTTGTCTTTGATTTTGCTGATTTGCTTTACTTCATTTTTCCTTTTGGTGAGGTTGGCAAGGGATATGTCAATCTTACTTTTTTGGGCCACAAACCTTTCACCATCAGTCTGTGTCTATTTTTTATTGTGCGGTGTGTCTCGTATAGGCAGCATATTTTGGATTTTGTTTTTGATACAGTAAGCCAATCTGTGTCTTTTAATTGGGGCATTGAATCCATTCACGTTCAGATTTAGAATAGATATCGGAATTTGGGTCCCTGACATTGTAACTATTGCTGTGTTTTGCGCCATCTTGCATACCTTTTGGTGTACATTATGGTTAATTATTGACTTTTGGTATGATTTGTGGTTATTCACTTTCTTTTGTTTAAAAATTTTCGGAGTTCTTAGCATGTTCCTCTGAATGAAGTATGTCCTTGAGAATATTCTGTAGTGCAGGCTTTGTGTTCATGTATCTTGCTAGCTTGAATTTATCATTGAAGTATTTAATTTTCCTGTCACATTTAAAACAGAGTTTTGGAGGGTATATTATCTTTGGCTGAAAAACTTTTTCTTTCAGAGTTTGAAAAATATAGTTCCATGCTCTCCTGGCTTTTAATGTCTGATCTGAGAAACCTATAGTAACAAATTGGTCTGCCTCTGAATGTGATTTGGTGTTTTTCCCTAGCTGCTTTTAGGATTCTCTCCTTAATTTCTCTGTTATTCATTTTATAGATGATGTGTCTCAGTGAATTTCTCATTTGGTGAGGTCTGTTTGGTGTCCTATAGGCGTCTTCAGTTTGGTATTCCATGTCAAATCTGAGATGGGAATAATTATCCTTGGCAATTTCACTCAGAAGATTCTTATTTGCCACTTGTTTGTTGTTCAATGTTTTCTTCAATATCAGTTACTCTCAAGTTATTTCTTATCATTTTGTCAACTACTTGAAAGTTCTGATCATGTACAATACATTTCCTTACTTGCCTGTCCTGTAATTTGATGTTACTCAGCCTGTCTTCATTATCTGATGTTCATTCTTCCAGAGCTGAGGTTTTATTTCCTATTGAATTTACTCTGATATTAGTATCTTCCAAAGAGCTTTTGATTTGGTTTACAGCTTTTTTTCAATTCTGAGAGCTCTGCTACATCTGTTTTCAGGCTGTTTATCTCTTTATAGATATAGTCTCATCTCCTGAAATTGCTCTCTTATCTCTTTCCTTAAATGTTCTTATAATTCTTTGATCGAAGTACCAATCATTGTTGATACTTTTTTCTAGGTGTTCATCTAGGACCCCATCAGTGGACTCTTTGGATGGATAGCTGTGAGGTTGAGGTGGTGACTTATTTCCTTTGTTCTTCATTTTTAGATACAGGGAGTGTGGCTTGAGGTTCAACAATGAATAATTCTCTTGGAGGCTTTGCTGATAGAATTGTAGCTTCTTCTCTCTTTGCTTAGTTAGACTGGTTTATAATTTGGGTAACACAGTTCAATGGCTGCCACCCCAATCAGTGAAGTATTGTGAACCAGTAGGTTTTCCAATACCTCAAGAGATAGGGGTGTAGATGTCAATAAGTGCAGCCAATGTATACACCAGATAATGGCAACTATAGCTGTTATAGTGATGATTCGCACCTATAGGAGTAATCGGTTTCGAAGTTTTCCTCTAAGAGAGTTCTAATGCTGTATTTAGATAGCAAGGAAACACCCATTTTCTTTTTTCGTTTTTCTTTTTATTAGATGAATATGAAGTTACAATTGAGGAGGAAACATTGTTAATCAAGAACAAATGTATATATACTTAGTTATTCAAAGCTAATGCCATGCCATGGATGCCCAGCTTGGGTTCCTCATGTTGCTGTTTCCCCCAGAAGACCTTCTGAGTTAAATGGATATCTTGTGGAGATCAGATATGGCCTTCTGAGATGATTCCTCCAAATTCCTACCCTCCAGTCTCCTAGATATTCTTAAGCCCTCTCCCCACCCTGTTCCCCACCCTACACCTCCAGGTATCCTAGGCATCATCCCCCTATTGCGTTAAAAATCAGACACTTGAGGTTATTATTACCATAGCCATCTAACATACTGCTTCCCAACGTGTTCTAGCTTCCACAGATGAGAGAAACCATTCGGCCCTGGAGTCTCTGAGATTGGGATACTTCACTTAGCATAATTCTTTCCATCTCCATCCATTGATTTCAAAAGCCATAATATCGTCTTCTCTAATAGCCGAGTAGTATTCCATTGTATATATGTACCAAAGTTTTTGTGTCCATTCGTTAAGTGAGCGGCATCTGGGTTGGTTGAATAGTCTAGCAATAGTAAATTGAGCTGCTAAAAACATGGATGAAGCCCTATCTCTGTAATAAGCTGATTCTAACTCTTTTGGGAAAATACCCAGGAGTGGGATAGCTGGGTCATAAGGTGGTTCCTAGCCTAGTTTTTTGAGGAGTCTCCACACTGCTTTCCATAGTAGCTGAACCAGTTTGCAGTCCCATGAGCAATATGAGTGTTCTTCTTTTCCTACAGCCTCTCCAGCATCTGTTGTTGTTTGTATTCTTCATTTTTGACACTCTAACAGGAGTGAGGTAGAATCTCACTGAAGTTTTGATTTGCATTTCCCTTACAGCTAATGATGTAGAGCATTTTCTCATATACTTATGGGCTTTCTGGACTGCCTCTGGTGAGAAGTTTCTTTTTAGATCCATAGCCCATTTGTTGATTGGATAATATGTGAGTTTTGGTGCTTAGCTTTTTTAGTTCTTTGTATGTTCTGGATATTAGCTCTCTGTCCGAGGTGAAACAGGCAAAGGTTTTCTCCCATTCTGTAGGTTCTCTCTTGAGCTCTTGATTAAATCTTTAGCTGTGCAAAAACTTTTTAGTTTAGTTGCATCCCATTCATTTATTCTTGACTTTACTGCTTGAGCCATGGGAGTTTTGTTAAGGAAGGCGCCACCAGCTCCTACGTCCTGTAATGTTGACCCTACTTCTTTTTCTAGTAAACTAGAAAGTTTAAGTTGTTGGCTTAATATCCAGATCTTTGACACATTTTTTTTTAATTAAAATCTCTTTATTGCTGGCTCATTGCCTCTGTGTTGGATAAAAGCAGGGCCTTGGCTCCTAACTTCTCTAACACAACTTAATTATGATTCTGGGGGCTTTCTTCTCTCTGTGACCAGCACCTCAAATTCTTTCACTGTAAATAAACCTATTGATATATATTAAGGCAAAGCTCATGCAAGCACCTTTTGCTGGATTCTGCTGTAAGAAGCTCAGTGAAGCTGGTGGTTCAATTCCATGCAAAGGTTCAGTCCTTCTGATGTGACTCTGAGCTGTCAATGGCTGTATTTTCCTTTGTTTCTTATTGGTGAGAACCAACCTTACTTACAAAACATACAATATTTTTTCCTTCAAATATCAAACTGACATTGTCTAAGGCCCCAGAGGTTTGTGATCTGCTTGTTGCTTGAATGCTGCATGTTTTCCAAAACTTCCCTTCTCATGTCAGCTCCTTACATTTCTCCGTAGGAATCAGAGCTGTTTCCTCTCTAAGTGATAGAGACACTGGATCGTTTCCCCTCATCGACTTCCTAGTTTTCCTTCTGGGGTCTTGGAAGAACTTCTTTCTTACTGTGTGGGAACTTCTTTCCATGAGTTAGTGGATAAACCAGATTCTCAAGGCTAGATTGACTGGAGATGCAGCTGAGAATCTGGATATCAGCAGTTATGAGAAGGGAAAGGAGCTAGTATCTTTGAAGGCCTTTGACACATTTTGATTTAATTTTTGTGCAGGGCGAAAGGTAAGGATCCAGCTTCAGTTGTCTACACATGGCTGTCCAGTTTGTCCAACGCCATTTGTTGAAGAGTCTATCTTTTTTCCACACTATTCTTTTTCCCCCTTTATCAAATGTCAATTAATTCGAAATATGGGGGTTTGTCTCAGAATATTCTGTTCTGTTCCACTGGTCTTCAATTCTGTTTTGATTCCAATATCATGCTGTTTTTGCTACTACAGCTCTGTAATATAATTTCAGGTCAGGGATTGAGATACCCCCTACTTCTTCCTTCCTGTAGAGTAATGTTTTGGCTAGTCTGGGTCTCCTGTTATTCTATATGAATTTGAGATTTGCTTTTTCTATATCTTGAAGAATGCTATAGATATCTTGATGGGGATTGCATTAAATCTGTATAAGGCTTTGGGTAGAATGGCCATTTTTATTATATTGATTCTGCCTAACCATGAGCGTGGAATGTTTTTCCATCTACTCAGGTCTTCCGTAATTTCTTTTCTTAGTGTTTGATAGTTTTCTTTGTAGAGGTCCTTAATATCCTTTGTAAGGTTAATACCCAAGTATTTCATTTTTCGGAGGAGATAGTGAATGGGAGAGATTACCTGATTTCTTCATCTGCGGATTTGTTGCTGGAGTAAAGGAATGTTAATGACTTACTGGAGTCGATCTTGTAGCCAGCTACTTTGCTAAAATCACCTATAAGCTGTAGGAGTTTTTTGGCCGATGTTATTAGGTCTTCTAGGTATAGAATCATGTTCATCAGCAAATAGACATAACTTCCTCTTTTCCTATATGAATACCATTGATTTCCTTCTCTTGCCTGATAACTATGGCAAGGGTTTCAAGGACGATATTGAACAAGAGTGGGGAAAGTGTACAGTGTTGTCTTGTTCCTGAATTCAGTGGAAATGCTTTCAGTCTTTCTCCATTGAGGATAATATAATGTTGGCTATGGGTCTATCATAAATGGATCTAACATAGCTAAAGTATCTTCCTTTGATCCCTATCCTTTCCAGAGTTTTGAACATAATGTGGTGTTGAATTTTATCCAATGCCTTCTCTGGGTCAATTGAGATGATTATATGATTTTTGTTTTTAATCCTGTTCATGTGGTGAATTACATTTATTGATTTGCGTATGTTGAACCAGCCTTGTTTTCCTGGAATGAAGCCCACTTGATCATAGTATATTATCTTTTTAATGTGCTTTTGTATTTGATTCACTCAAATTTTATTAAGGATTTGTGTATCAGTGTTCATTAGGGAAATTGGTCTGTAGTTTTTCTTTTCTTGACATGTCTTTGTTGGGTTTTGCAATCAGTGTAATATTTGCTTCATAAAAAGTCTTTGGGATTGTTTCCACTCTGTCAATTTCCTGGAAGAGCTCATAGAGGATCGGTGTTAGCTTTTCTGTGAAAGCTTGGTAGAATTTTGCCATATGTCCATCTGGTCCTTGGCTTTTCTTTTTTGGAAGAACTTTGATTACTGTTTCAATTTCGGTATCTGTGGTTGGTTTAGATTTTCAATGTTTTCCTGTGTTAAAGAGGGGATGTTGTCGCTAACACACTATTGGTGGAACTGCAGACTGATACAGCCCCTCTGGAAAGCTGTGTGGAGAATTCTCAGAAAACTAGGGATAAACCCACCATATGATCCAGCTATTCCTCTACTGGATATTCTTCCAGGGGATTTAGAATCAGCACATTATAGTGACACAGCAATATCTATGTTCATAGCACCTCAATTTATTATTGCTAGACTATGGAAACAACCCAGATGTCCCTCACTGGATGAATGGGTCGAGAAACTGTGGTACATTTATACCATGGAATTCTACACAGCAATTAGAAACAATGATATTGTAGTCTTTGAAGGTAAATGGATGGCTATGGAAGAAATTATGCTCAGTAAAATCAGCTTAACCCAGAGAACCAAGGGTCGAATGTCTCCACTCATCTGTGTAGGCTGGAACTAGACCCTGGCCATTGAAAGAGGTCGTCTAGTATCATGTGTGAAATCCAGATATGGTGTAATGTTATATAGCATAATACTTTTTTAGAGATATTGTGGGAAGGGGAAGGAAGGGATAAGGTTGGGTAATTGGGGGGTCTCTCCTGGGGATAATTCTAATATCCAGAATCTATACACATTTTATATTATTTTGTTAAAAACTTGTATGGTTGTTCTATAATAAATCTCTCGATAAAAAAAAATAAAATAAAAAGTGGGGTTGTTGTATATGACCAAGAACCTGTGTACGTCCTCCAGGTTATCAGACTTGGCAGAGTATAAATTTTCAAAATAGGTTCTGATAATCTTCTGGATTTTGGATGAGTCTGTGGTGATATCCCCATTTTTGTCTTCGATTTGGTTGATTCGCTTCATTTTGTTCTTCCTTTTAGTGAGGTTGTCAAGGGATCTGTCGATCATGTTTATTTTTTCAAAGAACCAACTCTTTGTTTTTTTAATAGTTTGTATTGTTTTTTTGTTCTCAATTTCATTGATTTCAGCTCTGATTTTGGTAATTTCCTGTCTTCTATTTGTTAGCTTTGAGATTGGATTGTTCCTCTTTTTGTAGTCATTTGAGTAGTAGCATAAGGCTATTTTTTTGGGTTCTTTCTAGATTTTTGATGTATGCACTCAGTGGTATAAATTTACGTTTTTAAGAATGCCTTCATACTGTCCCAGAGGTTTCGGTATGTTGTTTCCTCATTCCCATTCAATTCCAAGAACTTCTTGATTTCTGCTCTAATTGCCTCTTTTATCCATCCTTCGTTTAAGAGGGAGTTATTCAATTTCCAAGTATTTGAGTAGGTTCGGTTGTTTCTCTTGTTGTTGATTGCTAAGATCATAGCATTATGATCTGACTGAATACGTGGGATTATGTCCACTTTTTTATATTTGTTAAGAGTATGTCAATGAACGAGGATGTGGTCTGTTTTAGAGAATGTCCATGAGCCACTGAGAATAAGGGAAATTCAGCTGTCTTAGGATGGAATATTCTGTAGATGTCTGTTAAGCCCTATTGATTAATAGAGTTGTTCAGATTAGAGATGTCTTTATTGATTTTTTGTTTTGGTGATGATCTGTCTAGAGTTGATATTAGTGTGTTGAAGTCCCTCAGAATTATTGTGTTGAGGTCAATGAGGGGATTAATGTCCTTAAGTATTTTTCCATATATTTGGGGGGGGTTGTAATTGGAGGCATAAGTGTTAATAATCGTTATATCTTCTTGATGGACTGTCCCTTTTAGTATAATAAAGTGACCCTCTTTATCCTTTCTGACTAGTTTTAGTTGGAAATTAATTTTATCAGAAATTAGAATCACTACGCTAGCTTGCCTTCTTGGGCCACAGGCCTGGTAGATATTTTGCCAACCTTTCACTTTCAGCCTGTGTCTATTTTTGAGTGTCAAATGTGTCTCTTGCAGTCAACATATTGTTGGATTTTAGTTTTATCCAGTGGGCCAGTCTGTGTCTTTTAATTGGGGCATTGAGACCATTCACATTCAAAGTTAGAATAGATATGGGAGGATGAGTCTCAGACTTTATCAGTATTACAGAGTTTTGAGTCATCTTGGAAGTCAATTTGTGTATAATGTGGTTATTGACTCACCCTTGTTTAAGGATTTAGGGTATTATTAGCATTTTCTTCTGAATGGAAAACATCCTTGAAAATTTTCTGTAGTGCAGGATTTGTGTTCATATATCTTGGTAGCTTGAATTTATCGTTGAAGTATTTAATTTCCCCATCACATTTGAAGCTGAGTTTTGCAGGGTATATTATCTTTGGGTGGAAGTTGCTATATTTCAAATTTACAAGATATTGTTCCAACCTCTTCTGGCCTTCATTGTTTGTTCTGAAAAATCCATAGTAATCCAAATTGGTTTGCCTCTGAATGTGATTTGGGGCTTTTCTCTAGCTGCTTTTAGAATTCTCTCTTTAATTCTCTGTTATTCATTTTATATATGATATATCTTGGTGAATTTCTCATTTGATTAGTCCTGTTTGGTGTTCTATAAGCATCTTGGATGTGATACTCCAGATCATTTGTAAGATGAGGGAAGTTCTCGCGTATGATTTTACTTAAAAGTTTCTTGATGCCTCTTGCTTGCTGTTTGGAGTTTCCCTCCAGGCCAATGCCTCAGTCTTTTTCTCTTCATCTCATCAAATATTATTTGGAAGTTCTGTCATGTAATTTAAGTTGCTTGTCTTGTTTATCTTCTTTGAATTCGACATTGCTTAGCCGATCCTCATTATCTGATGTACGTTCTACAAGAGCTGAAGTTCTATTTTCAGTGGCGTATACTCTGGCGTTGGTATCTTCCAGTGAAGATTTGATTTGGTTAACCATGTTTTCCAGTTCTGAAAGCTCTGCTACATTTCTTTTCAGAATGTCTAATTCTTTGTATAGCTGATATTTCATCTCATGGAATTGTTCCCTTTTTTCCTTATGAAAGTTGTCTCTCATCTCTTGAAATTTTTCTCTAATCTCTTTCCTTCTTTCTTCTCTCATCTCTTTGATTGAACTGCTTCGTTGTGATGGGGAGCTATTTGGTCAAGTCATATCTAAATATGCCAGTCCAGTCTGTGAGAACTTGAGAGCCTATAGGTGCAGATACTAGTCCGTTTCAGCTAAACCAGATGTGCTGGTGACTAGCACCAATAGTAACAGTTTTCTTTGAGAGGGTTTTCACAATATATTATGATAGCAAGAAAGTACCCATTTTGAAGAGTGTTTCTTCAGATAGCAGGGTCTCTGTAAGTGGGGAGAGGAAATGACTAGGAATTCAAGGAGATGAATTGGGGAGGTTATTAGAACACTTGACTTAGAGTAAAAAGGAACAAGGGATTGGGGGGAGTAGGTTATTCTGTTAGGAATAAGGAAAACATAGGAATGGGGTGTGGGTGGAGTAAAGAATTTGGGTGAGGATGAGAGAAAACTGCTAATATTTAGGAATTACCAGAGTACAGGGGAAGAAGAGGTTAGTATGGGGCATGTTTGTCTTTTCTCACTGGAAGCTGAGGCTATTTTGCTGTCATGAAATGTTTTCCTGGTTGGATCCCAATGGTATAGGGATAGCAGTAGGGCTCAAGAAGACATAGAGACAGTAGGAGCCAATCACCAATACATATACACGGATAAATATTTACATCCACCAATACCAAATTCAGTACTAACAGTAAAGCAAAAAAAAGGATGAAAATAAAAAAACCACAATAATGTTAAAAAGTTAGAAGATGAACAATCTAAAAATATTATATTCCAGCCAGATCCCAGTTTATAAAAAAAGAAAAAAAAAGAGGCAAACAAAAAACAAAACTAGAAGGGAAAGTTCTGAGTTTTTGCCCCCTAGGTTAGCGAGTGTGTACTGTGGGGGGGATGTGTTCAAATCTGTCATCTAGCTGGGTTTTATTCACAGTTGAACTTGTCGGGGGAGATGCAGTTTGGTTAGAGGATCTCCTCAAAATTTTCTGTTGCAAAGGAGTATAAGAACCTGCCTTCTCACACTTCTTGTAAGGATAGATTTCAGCCCTCCTTGAGCTGTATTCCTGAGGTAGTTACTTTTTGCCTGTCCACACTCTAGAATTTCTTGGGCCTGGGGCTCAGAAGCTGTAGACAATCTAGTTGGTCCTAGTGTAGATTTGTGGGGCTCTGACTGATCCAAGGAGAGTGGCCAGACTGAAACTTGCTTCCTCAGGATCACTGGCGACCTACTCTGAGTGACTTATGATCTTCAGAAGCCCCAAGAGCTGCTCTGTGGGTTGACAGAATCCTGAGGAGGGATGGTCCAGATTGTGCCAGTGCTTATGTGGTTTTTGGTTGCAAGCTCTAGGGGGTGCCACTTGAAAAGGTCGGGGCCTATGTAGCCTAGGCTATGCACAGGGCTCAGATGCTAAGGGAAAGCCCACGCTGCCCCTTTTATTCAAAGGTTCCTGAGACTGATGTCAGATCTTGCCTTGTTAGAGAGTTACAGGCAGCTTTTGGGGAGTCTGAGGCAGACGGTCCCCTTGAGAAGGTTTGTGCCCTACTGTACCTGTCTCTGTTCACAGATTCCTCCTATTCGGGCGAAAACACCCATTTTCAACTATGAGGTTCTCTTCAGTTTAGCAGGGCCTCTATAGGTGACAGGAACAAAAATGTCTAGAGAACAGAGGGAATGAGATAGGAAGGTAGTGTGGGACTTGTGACTTAGGATATAGAGCTACAAGGTAGTAGAGTGATGTAGGGTATTCTATTAAGAATAAGGGAAAAACAAAAATGGGATGAGAGTGAGTTAAACACTTTGAGGGAGGATGAGAGAGGACAGAATACAGTTTAGGAATTGACAGAGTAAAGAGAAGAGGATGCTGGTATAGAGTGGGGGATCTCTTTAACCCGATGAGACTGAGGACTAGTTTGCTATAATGAAGTCTTCCCCAGGTTGGAGCCCAACGATATGAATACAGCAGTCAAACACAAGAAGTCACAGTGACAAAAAAAGCCAACCACCTAGACACACAAACAAACAAAAATACATCCATCCAGGAACAACCTCAGTAATAACAACAGGAAAAACAGGGGGAAAAAAAGGAGGTGGAAGGTTCTGAATTATTACCACCGAGGTCAATATGTACCATGGGGGAATGTATTCATAGCTGACTTCTAGATGGTGACACTTCCCAGTTGAGTTTGTTGAAGGGAATGAGATTTGGTGATCTCAACTGACAGTAAAGTCACGAATCATCACTAATCAACAAGAAAACACAAATCAAAATCACAATGAGATATTACGTATCCCCAGTAACGATGACTAGTATAAAAAGACTGAAGATAACAAGTACTACACACGATGTGGAAAATAGGGAACCCTTAAACACTCTTGATAAGAATGTATAGCAATTATGGAAAAGAGTATGGGGTTCCTCAAAAGATTTAAATTAGAACTACCATTTGACAGTCCCCCAACTCTACCCTACTACAGCTATAGAGGAAATAAAATATCTTGAAAAGCCACCTGCATGTCCATGTTAATTGCAAAACTATTCGTAATTGCCAGGAAATGGAAATATGAGTGTCCATCAACTAATAAATGGATAAAGGTGATATATATATAATAGAAGAGTATACAGCTATGAAAAGAATTAAATACTATCATATGTGACAACCTGGATGGAAATAGAGATCATTATGTTAAGTGATAGAAGTCAGGCACAGAAAGGCAAGTACATATGACATCACTCATGTGGAATCATAAAAAATTGATCTTGGAGAAATTGAGAATAGAATTGTGTCCAGAAACATTGGTGCAAGAGGGATGGATAAAAGTTGATCATCGAGTACTAAGTTACAGTTAGATAGGAGCAAGAAGTTCCAGTATACTATATTGTACTGTATGGCAACTATAGAAAACAATCATGTACTGTACATTTCAAAAAACCAAGAAGAATGGATCTTAGAAGTTTTCACCACAAAGAAATGATAAATGTTTCAGGAGACAAATATGTTTAATAACCTAATTTAAAACAGTATGCAAGTGTACACATGTATCAGACATTACATAGAAACCCATTGATAGGTACAGCTTTTATATTTGTGTGTCAGTTAATTTTTTAAATGAGTTGTTTTGTATATACACTCTAAAAATAAATAATAAATAGCCAAAATTTGTATTCACTTAAAGTATATTTATTAAATACCTTCAACTTACCAAGCTATCTGATACCAGTTCTCAATGAGCTTAAGACACAACTTGTTAAAAATAAAAACTTGCCTCTATGTTTTATTTATGTGTGTATATATATATGTATATATGTGTGTGTGTGTGTGTGTGTATGATTATTCAAATAGAATAATAGTGATTTGTGAACATTCTTATGAAAGAAACCAATGAGAAATTAAATAGAATATGAGAATGCATGGTTATTTTAAGTAGAATGGTCAGGGAGGACTTCCTGAGGAGATGACATTAAAGCTGAGAACCAAAGGATAACATTGAGCGAGCTATTCCAAGGAGACAACAGCTTTCAGGCCTAGGAAACAACATGTTAAAGTATCAGAGAGATCTTCTGGACTGTAGCAGAATAAAGTAGTAGGTACAGCGTACTGCTGTGGCCCAGCAGAGATGGGCAAAGACCATTTTGTGCAAGGCCACAGACCCTTAAACAGTTTGAATTTTATTCCAAATACTATGGAAAAACAGTCATGTATTAATTTCTTCAAAAGATATTAATTGAACTCCTTCTGTATGCCTGGTAAAGTTCCTTCTCTTATCGAATTAACATTCTAGTGGGAATAACAGATAATAAGCAAGTATGTGAAATTGTGATTATTTTACTGGAAAAAATAATAAATAAGGTAGAGAGAGTAGGAGAGCTAGGGCAATAGTGAAATGTTACACATCAATGAATGTAAAAAGGCTTCTATGATGAAGTGACCTGAACAGAGAACTAGAGAAAGCATACCAGACAGGGGAAAAAATGGAAGCAAATACACAACTCTTCTAGCAGTTTAATATGTAATTTATCTAGCATGATTTGACACCCAACTAGTATGGTCTTTCAGCTCCCACAAGGTATTCCCCAGTTTAGTTCCACATGCAAAGGTGATTATGTTAGTTTTTGGATAGCTACCAACCAGGAGTAAGAGCACAGGAAAGGCCCTTTCTTTTGAATGAGTTTACTGGTTGAAATCTCAGAACATTGCTTTTATTTCATTTCATATACCTCAAAAGAGACTACATATCTGGAATGAGAAAGCAAAATGCCAGCCTTGCTCACATTCTGTCCCTCAGCTACTCTGTTCTTGTCAGTTAGCAGCAGGGATTCCCCTTTCTTCCTCCACACTGTTAAATAAAGTCCAGGTAGCTAAAAGAAGGATAAAGTAAAGAGTAGTGGCTATTGATTTTTTTATCTTATAAGGGAAAATAAAGTCTGTACCACCTTGTCCTAAAGACCTTAGAATAAAAGATTGAAGTGGTATTTTGAAGTCTACAGCATCACCAGAAAGAGGGGTGGACATCAGAAGCAGGATAAATAGCTTTCTGACTTGAGTAAGGTAAATAAAGAATCTAGATTGAGGTAACATGAAAATAGAGAAATTACAGAAGATGAGTTATTTGGAACAACCATAAGTTAAAACATATTAATTCACATAGAAAGCTATCTGAATCATACAAAATATTATTAAATAAATTTTACATACTGCTTCAAAGTTTTATTTTTTTAATTTTTTATTAGTGTATTATAGATGTACATAATGATGGGATTTGTTGTCACATATTCCTAGATGCATATGATACAGCAATATAAATTGGTCAGTATCCCCACTCTCCCATACCCCTCTACCTCCCTCCTCCCTTCAAAGTATATTTATGAAGAATTATATTAGTACAGGTGCATAGGAAAAACACTTTCATAAAAAGTAAGATTGATAATGTTTTTCACATGCTCATTAATGAAGGATGGGTGTTTTTTAGGTGTTTGAAAAGTTTATCATTTTAAGCTAAACATAATTTCATCCAATCTCATGTCAGGCAAAATTTTAGTAGATTTACCAAGTGGAATTTTAGTGTAGCTTTACTCAAAATCATCACAAGTTCAGATTTGTTAGGGTTTCTACTAATGGCGTTAGGCTATAGTTTTCCTTAATTCATTTGCATTTTTATTCAGCATACAGATAGATATTGACGTTTTATATGTAAGAAGCTGGTACCAGTCTTTTAGGATAGACTTTTTTGAAAATTAGAAATAGAGTTGAACTTAATGCAGTGTAATCACATCATTTTCAACTCAAACATCCTGTTTTTTATTAAAATAGGTTTTGTTCATTATACTAATAACAAGTGCTTTCTGTTTTGGTCAGTCCTCAGACCTTTTAACAGCCGAGGATTATCTTAAACTATTGTCTAAAATATTAAGTATCAGATAGTTGCCATCTATAAATTTGCTGAGCATTGGACATTTAAACTCAGTGGGCCTCATGGAATTTTTGTATAGTTGAAAACAGCTATTTAAGACACTTAAGTGCTAAAATAAAGGCTATTTTATTTTGCTTTGCTTGTTTTTATACATGTACATTTGAAGAAAGAGGCAAAACTCTTATTATGTTTAGTAATAATTTATATATTTATAGCAGTCTTTATAGTTTGTTAAAGATTTATATTACCACAATTTAATCATGAACTTGAGAGGATAGTTCTTCTTCTCCTAATTTTACAGATGCAGAAACTAAAACAAAAATAAAGATTTTCCCAAATAGCACAAGTGGCAGAGCCTCTGTTCTTCTATTTTGTCTTATAGTAACTGGGATCACTAGAAGCATACTGACTAGAGAAAATGGAAGGGCAAGGTGGGATGGGTAGAATTTGCAAAGTGCAATAAAGGAAAATGAAGTTGGGCACGGTGGTGCATGCTTGTAATTCCAGCTACTCAAGAATCTGAGGCAAGAGGTCCTGAAGTTTGAAGCCAGCCTCAGCAATTTAGTGAGACCACCATCTTAGAAAGTGAGGCAGGGGAAGAAAGAGAGAAAAGGACAAAGGGAGGGAGGGAAAATGTTGGAAAAATTAAAGATAAAATGTCAAACAGGAGTAATGGACAAGAGCTGTGTTAATCATAAATAAATTGAAAGAGGCAATTTTTTGCTTAGGGAAAAAGTATATTTTTGCATACTCTTCACTGTTCTAGGAGTGCAAATATTCAAACAAGAAAGAATAAATAAATTTGCAAGTCATCTGGGTAGAATTCTCCAGTTGTGTGTGTGCGGTATGTTGCTCATTATTTCAGATCTTACCTGTTTTCTGCTTATGGTCTAAAATAATGGCATCTAGCCTTAAGACTGGTGAATAATATCATTACTTAAGTAGCTATTTGAACTTTCTCTCTTTCACACATTTATAAAGTGATAAGAAAGTGGCATTGTCATTGAGCGCCTGGACTGAAGCCAGGTTTCCCAGACTGCCCATTATAAGCAATGTGATTTTGGTAAGCTGCTTAAGCACTGAGCCTTGTATATTCATCTGTAAGAGAAACAATAATAACCCTGTTTTAGTCAGCTTTTCTGTTGTTGTGACTAAAAGACTTGAGAAAAAAACTATTTTAAGAGGAAAAGTTTATTTGGGGATGCATGGTTTCAGAGGTCTCAGTCCATAGACAGCAGGTTCCATTCCTCAGCATTGCAGGAGAATGTGGTGGAAGGAAGGAGCTCAAGGCATCCCATCAGGAAACAGCGAGGGACTCCTTACCAGATACAAAATATATACTCCAAAGACACACCTTCAATGACCCACCTCTTCTAGTGACAAGCTACCACCCTGTTGATCTCTGTTGATCCCTGTTGATCCACCCTATTCTAGAATTAATTCACTGATTGGGTTAAGATCTCATAACCCAATCATTTCTCCTCTAAGCCTCCTTGCATTGTTTCACACATGAGCTTTTGAGAGACATTTGCTATCCAAATCATAACAAACCCCATCCTTAGGAATGTAGTGAGGATTAAGGTGTCAACATTTAAGATACTGAAACAGGTAAGTGTTCAATAAATGCTAACCATTCCAGGTTGTGTCAGCACTCAAAATAGTATTAGATTTTGAGGGGTTTTGGTTAGGAATGTTCGATTGGTAAAGTATGCAAACATTCCAAAATCCAAAAACTCCTGAAATGAAAATACTTCTTGTCCTAACCATTTCAAGTAAGGGATACTCAGATGAGGCACACTTAATAGTATCACTATTGTGATATACAGACATTAATAATACCTTGTAAACAGATGTGGTGAGATTTGATCTTTATACACTTCTGCTTGTGATCTTTCACAAATTTGGTTTATGTTAATAAAGTGTTTTTTATATTTATGCTGCTTCAGACAATTAACTCTGTAACATTCCTTTTCAAATCAGCTTTATCTATATTTTAAAAGCTTTTCAATAGATGCAAATGCTTTTCAAACATGTATTGGAATTTGATCTCTTCAGAAATAGAAATTAGTATAAAAGCTATATTCAAAAATAAATAGCTTATATTGGGATATCCTGTCAACAGCAGAGTGATTTAAATTAGAAACATGAATGAGGAAAAAAACTTTTGTGTTTTATAACCCAGTTTTGATATTGATATTATTATAAATTACACCAAGCTAAAAAGCAAGATGAAAATGGTATTGTGTTTATTTCAGGGACATAGCAAAGATATACCTAAATGACTCTTATTGATTTGATTTTATTTATCTATTTCATTCACATTTTATTTGCATATTTCAAATATAATTTGTTATATACAGATATATTCTATCTTAATTATATAGTATAAATATAAATACAGGTCAACACACATTAGAAAAATGCTGTCCACTATACTGTATCTCAGCCCAATTTGTTATATTTAATTACCTATAAATATGCTCATATTATCAACACAGTAAATCTTTTTTTTTTTTTTTTAAGAAAGAGCAAAAGAATCAGTTTTATTTACTTTGTCATCTGGCCTTTTTCTCTAACTTTTAGTTGTGTATGTGGTGTTGGGGTTTGAACTCAGGTCCTTGCACATGCCGTGCATGTGCTTTAATCGCTGAATCACCACTCCAGCCCTAGTAAATCATTTTGGGTTTCAGAAGGGGCACAAAGAGAAATAACTTTGGAATATTGGTCAAGCTTGGAAACTTGTTTTTAATTTATTGTTTTTCTTGAATTGTTGTCTATTAGTAGAACAATAGAATATCTAGTGTTTCTTTCATTATTATTTTTCCCTTCAGTCTTTCGGGTTTATCATGCAAAAATACATTATCAAAAATTGATAATTATAAAGAAATGTTCGGGCCTTACTTAACATCTGTACCAGATGTGACATATTTAATTATTTCTTTTTTTATTTCTTTTTTTTTAAAGGACTTTGTAACTTTCATGATTCTTCTGTATGATGCATCTTTTATTGAGCATTTTAAACAATTGATAATCGTTATTCAGTGGCATATGGTCTGAGTCTAACATGCTTTGAAAAAGAGTACAGAGTTCTGATAATGAGGATTCTGTGAAAATGGGAAAACCAGCACAACAGATATGCTTTGAGAAAGTATGGTTTTTTAGCATCTTGAAACAATATATCACACTCAAAGGGACAGAATTGGGCTGCACAATCTGTTAGCTCATTCTTGTCCAATCTGGCCTCCTCCTTTCTTTTGGAGCCAGCATTGTCATCAGCTCACTGAATTATATTCTGACTGGAATGTATTTCAGGCACAGAGTAATGTATCTACTTAAATGGAATCCTATCTTTCTAAAAAAGCTCTTTGACTATAATAAATTTAAAATATAAAAAAATCTATTAAGTTAAAGTAAATGGTTCAACAGTTTACATATGTGCTTCTTCCCCCACTACCCTAAAAAAAAAAGGACCACATCTTTGAACAATATAGATCTATTTTTCTTTTACATGTAATATTAAATAATTTTTTATTTAACTATCAGGGTGTCAGACATATTTCAAAGGCTGTTTATTAGGAAAATACCTATATATTATAACAAATATTTGTAGAACAGAAATGAACTGTGGAATGAAATTTTTCTTTATTGAAGTGTTGTCATTATTATGATCATTTTTCATTCTACTATAGCCTTTCATTTTTTTAACTTTATTAAGATATAGGGACATTGAGGAAGAGCAAGAGAATCAAATTTTATTTAGTTTTTCATCTGGTTTTTATTGCTCTGACACTTTGTTGTGTATGTGGTGCTGGGGTTCAAATCTATGTCCTCACACATGCCAGGCAAGCACAGTAACCACTGAGCCACTGCTTCAGCCCCTAGTATAGCCTTTCTTTTTTCTTTTTCTAATTTTTTTTTTTAGCACAGCCTTTCTTAACAAGAATTAAGACTTGTGCCCTAAGGCATCATTTTTTTCTGATAAATAAACTTATCTCCTATCCATCTAGAATATTACTAGATATCCTTGGAAAAAAAAAGTTGAGATGATAACTCAAATATATTTTTTAAGTCTTAATTCTGTTGTTGAATCAGGATTGATAAAGGCAATTCTATTAGTATTCAAAATCACTGAGACCTTTAATATAAAACATACAGAGTTGTACAAATGAATTATATGTTATGTTAGAGCTATATTAATTTGTATAAAGGATTAAATGATATAATATTTTTAAAGAGATAATGCCAGACACATAGTAAGGGCTCAAAAAATGATATCTGTTCTCATAGTTTAAGCTCTCTTTATCTTAAAAATTTCCTGAAAATTGTATTATGATGTTTTCATCAAGAAGAAACTTATTTTTAAGTACAGTAACAAATATGTGTGATTTGATCTAAGAAATTAAATTTTCAAATTTATGCATGCTCTATTAGTAGTATGTTATGCTTAATAATTGAGTAATAACAACAAATTTTGCTTTTTATGTTAAGATAATTCAGAATTCATCCATAGAAACCATGTAATAAATGAAGTTTATTTTGTGTGTGATTGTCCTCATGAGGATTTTAAGTCTTTGCCATTCAGACAGATGAATAGTTCTTTAAATGCATTGATTTATGTAAAAGTGGTAATTGGGGAGTGTGAGAAACAGCTAGTGTTCTGTGATGCAAAGGCAGGATATTATTAATGCCCCACCAGACCTCCTGCCATAGGATCCTCACATTTTCCTTTAGCAAATGATACATTACCTTTTAGATATGATTGGCATTGCAATGGGACACTATAGTTATACAAGTTCTGTATAGTTACTTGAGTTATAGAACTGAAAAAATATCCACAAAAGTAATTTTTAGAGCAAGAGCATCAGTGAGTAATTCCTAATAGTATAAATTGGAGGTATTTTATGCAGTGAGGTTAGGAATTATGTAACCAGTGTTTCTAGTGTAAATGGTTAATTATTAGGAAAAATAAACTGGTTTTTCACTATAATTTCTATATAAAAATTACAAATAATTATTTAAATTTAAAAATTAGACTAACAAAAATGGTTTTTATATAGCTATACTTTTTAATTAACTTTAATCATAGGTATAGACAGAACCTATACTTTATGCCCATACATTATAAAAAGCAAAAAAATTAAATACAATCTTAAAATGAAAATTATTAAGTTAATGCACATACATCTTATAATTTTGTTTACATTTGAAGATGGAAAACATCATTGGAACAGTGCGAGATTCCAACCTGAAGTTGACCCTTGCTTTTGGAATAGGAATGCATCATGCTGGCCTCCATGAAAGGGACCGAAAAACGGTAGAAGAACTATTTGTGAACTGTAAAGTTCAGGTACTTTATTTTTTTCTCCCTTTAACACTTATTTAAAAGTAACTTAAAAGTTATATGTTACTCAGATATGATGCCATCTTTAACTTAAAAGTTATATGTTACTTAGATATGATGTCATCTTTTATTTTTAGGTTCTTATTGCTACAAGCACATTAGCCTGGGGTGTAAACTTTCCAGCCCATTTAGTAATTATTAAAGGAACAGAATATTATGATGGAAAAACAAGACGTTATGTGGATTTTCCCATCACAGGTAATTTTTTTAAGTTTACAGAGATATATTCAGTTCCTATTTTAGCCTTCACAACTTAAATGGCCTCATGTATGCTAGACAAGTGCTGTACCACTGAGCTACACTCCATCCTTTTTTGTTTTGAGACAGGATTTCACTAAGTTGCCCAGGATAGCCTTGAACTTGTGACTCTCTTGCCTCAACTTCCCAAATAGTTAGGATTACAGGCTGCATTAATTGACTTTTTTCAAAATTGATCATGTTTAAACATATAATGAGCAAATTTATAATTTTTTTCCAGTACAAGTAGTATACAAAAATACTCAACTGTTTTATTCACCTTTAACTTGTCCAATTTGTTATTAAACATCAAAAATATAACTGATGATTTCAAAGTTATAAATAAATAAAAGTACTGAAGAGTAGCTATTAGTGATAAAAATTTTAAGCATTATATGTGTTTAATTTTAAATGTGTTTCACTAGAAATGATACTTTCATGGCACCACCAGAACCAAAGCACTTATTGCTATAATGAATGCATAAGCAGTCTATTGGTATTTTAAATTTTAATAAAACCATTTTCAGTTGGTTTTGAAAAGGAAAATATACTCAGTATACATTTCTACTCAGTGCATTTCTACTTCACTCAACATGTGAATCCAGATCATTTTTAAGCCATTATTTGGTCAGAGATTCCTGTAATATAAAAGAAATTTTTATTGGCAGGAGGAAGACAAGGCCTAAATAAAACCATTATTCAGAGAATAATAACCAAATGACTTTAATGAAGAAATTCTCCTGTATAAGTTTTACTTTTTTTCTGTTTCATTAAAATAGTAATATCTCTGACACATTTTTAATGATTGACTAAAGGTCACTTTCATCCTTTAAGAATAGTGCCAGATACCCTTTGGGGAACTCAATTTTACATCATAGTAATTTGCTGATTTATTATGAATTTTCTGAGTAAATTATATTATCTTAGAGAACTTAATAATAGTCATCATCTACAGCATTTATTCCTTTAAAATATTGTTTTGTTCTTTAGTTTTTGTTGTAGAAGTGTGCCTTCATGAGTAATTTATATCTTGCACTATGTGCCACATTGCAGAATATCTCTTGTTCTCTCTTTTATAGATGTGCTCCAGATGATGGGGCGGGCTGGGCGCCCTCAGTTTGATGACCAAGGCAAAGCTGTAATTCTGGTTCATGATATAAAAAAAGACTTTTACAAAAAATTTCTTTATGAACCTTTCCCAGTAGAATCAAGGTAAATTTTGTTTTAAATTAAATGGATCACTTCATAGCAAGTTGGTTTTTCTGGTTACATTTTATTACTTAAAAATAAGTTAAACTTGTGATATAAAAGAATTATTCAATGCAAAACAATGCAGTTATTCCTGTAAGATAATATTCAATTATAAATTTTATTTTTAAAAAATAACATTTTAAAACAGTGTAGTACCATATTCAGCCACATTTGCTCTGGAGCCAGATAGCCTGGATTGAAATCTAAGCTCTGCCACTTATTTTCTTAATGTTGAGCAAGTTATTTAATACTCAGTGCCATAGGGTATCTTTCTGTAAATGGAAACTATAACTATACCAGTTCTTTCATAGTATATTTGTAATGATTAAATTAATAGTGCTTGAATCATTGTCATATACTGAGTATTTAGTGAAGTACATGTTTGATGAGAGTTTTTGTAGTACAATTAGTAGGTATCCCAAATAAGGGAGTATGTAATTAATAATTTAGGTTGGTAATTTATTTCAGAATTATCCCATACTTCTTTGTGGATGCAGTAACTACAACTCATTTAAGGAAGAAATAGCAATAGTCTTAAAATAATCTCTTCCAAATAGTAGAAAGGGTAGGAATAATTACCAAATGGTTTTATTGAACCAGAATAACTTGAATGACAAAATCCAGTAAGTTTATAAAATAGGATTGTAACAGACCTGTATCTCTCATGAATATAGATGTAGAAATCCTAAATAAAATATTATTAAATCACATCCAGCAATATATAAAAATATATTTCAACTTGGGCTGAAGCAGTGGCTCGGTGGTTACTGTGCTTGCCGGGCATGTGGAAGTACACAAGTTCAAACCCAAGCACCACGTACACAATGAAGTCTTAGAGCAATGAAAGCCACATGAAAAACTAAATAAAAACTGTTTCTCTCTGTCTCTCTCTCACTATCCCTCTCTCTTTAAAAAAAAAAAGTATATATATATACATATTGACCAAATACAGTTTATTTCATAAATGTAAAAATTACTTGTTATCTGAAAATAGATGAACATAATTAAAACTAACAAAAAATGAGAAACTCTCATGATGAGCTATCTTATCAGTATAAAAAATGGATTTGACAAAATTTCATACTGGTTCATAACAAAAAAAAAACCTTTACAAGCAGGAATATAAATGAATCTCTTTAATGAAGTATCTACAAAAAAAATCTACAAGCATCATAATTAATGAAGAAATACTACAAGTTTTCCCTTTGAGAAAAATGCATATTCAAATGTAGAAGAATGAAACTGGATCCCTGTCTCTCACCCTGCACAAAAGTCAACTCAAAATGGATCAAAGACCAGAAACTGCAACTGCTAGAAGAAAGCAACACTATCAACATTCTAACATATTGGGACAGGCACCTACTTCCTTAACAAAGACTCCTAAAGCTCAGGATATAAAATAAAGAATCTTTAAGTGAGAGAGCATCACATTAAAAAGCTTTTGCACAGCAAAAGAAATGATTAAGAGCATGAAAAGAAGGCCTACAGAATGGTAGAAGACCTTTGCCAGTTATTCTTCTGACAGGAATATATATCCATAATGTACAAAGAACTCAAAATAGCCCAGTTAATAAATGGGCAAAAAGAAACTAAGCAGAGTTTTAGTTTAGTCTCAACAAATGTATGAAAAAATGTTCAACATCCCTGGCAATCAGGGAAATGCAAATCAAAACTACATTGAGAGTCCAGTTAGAATGATAGTCATCAAGAATACCAATAAATATAAATAATAGTAAATGCTGGCAAGGATGCAGGAGGTGGAGAGGTACACTCATAGAATGTTGGTGGGACTGCAAATTAGTATAACCATTTTGGGAAACGGTATGGAGATTCTTAAAAAAGAATAGAAAAAAAAAAAAAAAACACCATATGACCCAGCTATCTATTTAGTATTTATCCAAAAGAACTAAAATTGCATACTATACTGATACAGTCACATCATTGTTTATAGAAGCACAATTTGCAGTAACCAAATTATAGAACCAGCCCAGGTACCCATCAATAGATGAATGGATAAAGAAAATGTGGTATATACACAGTGGAGTTTTACTCAGTTATAACGAAGAATGAGATGACATTTGCTGGGAACTGGAGAACATCATGCAAAGTAAAGTAAACCTGACTCAGAAGGTCAAGGGTCAAATGTATTCTCTGTTATGTGGAAGCTAGACCAAAAGAGGGAGGGACAAAAACCCCATGAAAATAGAGGAAAGATGAGTGTCATACCAAAAGGGGATAAAGGGAAGGGTTGAAGGGCAGGAAGTAGGGGGAACTGCAACATGAAGTTGACCAAATTATGCTATGTACATACATATATGGATATGCCACAGTGAATTCCACCTTTGTTTATCTTTAAAGCACCAATTAAAAAACAATGAATAATAGAAGAAAGACAAGTAGAGTAGAAGAAGGGAAATAGAGAAGAGACGAGAGAGGGAAAGATTAGGCACTGGGGACTAAAATGTAGCAAATTAAATTCTATACATGTGTTATTATGTCAAAATGAACCTATTATGTTTAGTGCATTAATAAAGCTTTTGAAGAAGTTTTCCCTTTGAAATGGGGAATGATACATAGAGATGTGTTCTTCACTTTTGGTAAACGTTGTGCTAGAGTCCCATGCCTCTGTAATAGGATAGGAAAAACTAAAGTCAGACTACCCTTTGAGCAAGATAGTAAAAGCATACATATCAGGAGGGCTTTCTTGAGCACTAACTTGGTGTTGGTTACACAGCTGTGTTCACATTGTAAGAATTAAATGATTTAAAGATGTATAATTTGTATAATTTTCTCTGGGTACACTTCAGCATAAAGTTAAGTACGTTTTAAATTTCACAACTTGATATAACCATTAATATTTTATCTATTATAGAGAATCTCTTAGTTTATGTGCATTTAGAGAATTTCCATTTTTTTCCACTTGTGTGTAGTATTACAGTAAATCATGGTACTTTTCTAATCTCACCATAAATGGCCTTTGTGTTTTACATAAGAAACTAAATGATGGGGCTGGAGCGGTGGCTCAGCAGTTATGGCACTTGCCTGGCATGTGCGAGTACACGAGTTCAAACCCCAGCACCACATACCCAACGAAGTCTCAGAGCAACAAAAAGCACATGAAATACTAAATAAAAATTGTTTCTCTCGTTCTCTCTCTCTCTCTTTCTCTCACTGTCCCTCTCTCATTAAAAAAAAAAGATACTAAATGAACTTTGTTTATTCCAGCATTTCACCACATCTGATAATCTCTTTATATTCCACAACACCTAATAGAATAATGTCTTTTTATTTGTGTAAGCACTTATTAATTACCCAGAATGGAAAAAAAAATATTTGCTCATTGCTCTCTCCTGTCCTCCCTTTCTTGCCAGTTCTTCTTTTTCTTTTTTCAGGGCTGAGGACCGAACTCGGGGCCTTGTGCGTGCTAGGCAAGCGCTCTGCCACTGAGCTAAGTCCCCAACCCCTTGCCAGTTCTTCTTTACTCTATCCCATTACTTATTCCATACCTTCTTCACTACTTCATAAGTATGTTCTTCCTCACTTTCCAAGGCATGTCTTGCATTTGCCTGGTCTTACCCTGTCTCTTGGCTCTTACCTTTTCCTGAAAGTTATAGGTTCCTTTCTGTCAGCCTGTTTATTTTCCATCTAGTAATTCATTTCCCCAGAATGATTGGTAACAGTAAGTGCCATATATTGCGTACCTTCAATATTACTACTAATAATTGCTTTCAATAAAGTATTCTATCTTATTTTATTCTAGGAAAATTCGTGTTGTAGTATTTTTATGAGACTCTCTCTGATTGGCCCACTTTTTATTCATGGTCAAATTAAAAAATAATCTTAAAGAAAATAAGCATAAATTTATATGAATTAGTTAATCATATAAGTTCTTGAGTTCATGATGCTAAGTAATTTATAGACTTGTGGTGAAAGGACATTGTAAACAACATCACCACAAGATAATTTGGAAGGAACTATTCACAAATTATGCATAATTATATACCAAATATATAAATTACACAAAACACATTTGTTTTATACCTTAGAACAAAAAAAAATCTGAATCTGGACTATGTGAGATAAATTTAAGTGTACTTTGTTTAATGGGCATATTTATTTCTCACACCTTATCCACTATGCAGCTTATTAGGAGTGCTGTCTGACCACTTAAACGCAGAGATAGCTGGTGGTACGATAACATCTAAACAAGATGCAATGGACTATATCACCTGGACTTATTTTTTCCGACGTCTTATCATGAACCCCAGGTAAGTGCAGGACCTCTTTGAACAGAAAATATTTATCTTTCTAATTTATAGTATAAGAAGATATATTTGAAACTAATAAACTCTAACATTGAATACATACAAAAAAAGTTAGAACTTTGGACTTTCTAGGTCTATGAATTTGTCCAGAAAATCAGATGATGTCTCTGATATAATCAGTGTATTATATCATATATTGATTAATTATATGCATTTAATACTTATTTTAATTACCTTAAAGATATAATGAAGAGTTTTCTGAGTAGTTGAGAGAAAGTAAACCTGAAATCATTTAGAAATGTGCTAAACTATATAACAGTGACTGACTTAGATGCATTTGGAATTCAGATAATAAGCCTTGTGAAGTGGTAGGGACAAATTTTATGAAACATTTGTAAGGATTAATAAGAACCTTGCAAGAGAAAAATTAAATTGGGAATTGGTAGATTTACTTTTATTCTTGACAAAATGTAAAATATTCATTTAGTACCTACTATTGTCTGATGTTACCCTAACACAGAAGTATAAAGATAATAATATCATCCACTGTCTTCAAGAGTTGATGATATAGTGTAGAAAAATACATATAAGAAACAGGTTAGAAAAGGAAGAAAGCATTAAGGCAGAAAAAAATTATAAGGAAGAAATTTCTGGGACTGAATCATAAGTATTTAGATAACATGAAAAAATTTGATGTAACCAGAGCTTAAGGAATGCAGAGATTGTCTTAACCAGAAAGTGGTTGACCAAAGGGTAAAGGACTTGTTGACTGTATATATCTGATCCTATTAGAATCCTAATGGAAAGAACCTTTGGACATTTTAAATATGGATTGATGTCACCAAATTTAGTTTTTATTTAGGTGTTTATGGCACTATGGTAGGGAATTTGACTGGAATGGGGAGCCAATTATGTCAATTAAAAAATTGTTTAATAATGATGAGGACCTTAACAGACACAGAGGCAATGGAGTGAGGATGAAATTTGAAGCCCATGCCTGATGTAAGAGAAAATTTAAAACCATTACAAGGTCTTCCTCAAGATATGATACCACACTCTGCTCATGATAAAGTTACAGTTTTATTTCTCCACCAAGCTTCTGACTACTACCACATGACTTCCCACTGTCATTTCAAATGTACCATGTATAAAACTGACTTAATCATAAAATAAACTTCCTCTAATACAACTTTGTTATTTTTGTTAATATAATCACTGTATCTATTTATCTTGCCTTCATACTCCAAATTAAGCTTTTTAATTTTCACTCTTCTTTGCTTCCATAGTTCTCCAACTACTTAACCTGGTCTTAGTCTATCCCTAATCTAGTCTTATTTGTAAACTGTTAGATAGTATTGATCAGAAATTAAATGAGTTATACAGGAGTTGGAAGTTGGGTGAGGTTTAGTTTTCTTTAAATTTAGATAAGTAGGAAACTGCTCAGTGTTTACATTTTTTTTAAACCATGAGAGTGAAATGAGCCAGGAGTACAGTTGGAGACACCATTTAGAATAAGAGTCCCATAGAGAGGGGACTGGAGTAGGCATCACTCCCTGTTGCTCTAGTTACAGACTGTGTTCTATTTAATAATAATATGGTGAGAAAATCTACATGCAGGTGTAATAAATAGTAGTAATTAAGGCCAGAACAAGGAGCTCAGGGAAGAGGCTTAGCACAGTGGACAAAGGATGAAATTTCGAGGGGTAATATTATATATATTTTATATATATATTGGAGGGAATCATTACATATTCAATGCATACATGGATATTGACAAAGTAAGTTAAAGGCCAATCCTAGTCCAGGGTCTGCCCTTTGTCCACTCCCCACTCTTATGTCTCCTCTGCAATACCCCCATGATATAGATAGAAATATACTTACATATGTATATTTATTTTGAAATTTCTGAATTTCTTTGCCTGCCTATGTGTATAGTTGGGCTTCACATGGGAGTCAAGAGTTCCCAATTGCATTAATAACCCCCCTGTTCCCTCCCTTCTGTTCATCCTCCCTCCCTTCTCCCCCAACTTTCATAGTTATGGTTCCCCAGCTTACATGAAATTTCAACTATGTTGAGTTTATTATTTAAACTTAGCTAACTTTCATCTTTTCTTAGATTTTACTCTAGCTTCCACGTATGAGAGAAAACATTCGGTCCTTAAGTCTCTGAGTTTGGAATATTTCACTCAGGTGAAACTAAGTAGTTCTTTTCATCTCCATCCATGTGCCTGCAAATGCCATGTTGTTTTTCTCTCTAATAGCAGAGTAGAACTCCATTTTCTATATATACCACAGTTTTTAAATGAGGGGAAATTATATTGACCCTCTCATCCAGGGAATTTCTTGGATTATGGCATCTTATATCTCCTGCTCGCTTACATTTGTAATCATTGTAGTTCACATAAGTAAACAAGTGTTCCTTGATTCACATTGACTCATCAACTTTATCTGATGGTCATCTTTGCTTAAGAGGAAATTTTGGGACTGGAAGTAAAAAGTATGCATCATTTTAATGATTTTGCTTAGAGTACTTAATACTGCTCTGTGGCAGCTGCTATCTGTGCCCTCCTGCTACCCACAGGTTTAGATATCCCACCACCACCACCAAAGGGCTAGAATCAATTGAAGGAGACATTAACTCACACATCTCTAAGTAAGAGGCTCCTCTCACTGGTGCTCTTGTGATCACACTCTTCCTGCCTGCTGTAAGGCTCCTAGCCCTTATAGCCCTAACAATTTTAAAAGTCCAGTCATACATTGATAAATGCAATTGATTTTCAGGAGGTAAAGTTTATTCACTCTTGACCATTCATATCAGGTGTACTGGTTCCCTTTAGCAGCTGCCTATACATATGTTGAGATACCTACTCTAAGTTAACACTAAGACTTAGTATTATTCTGAAACAGAAGCCTATGCCCAAGTTAATGCCATGTAAGTTAGTCCAGAATAGAAATAAATAATGTGGTTTTCTAAAAAGCTGTGATTAATAACTCTATTAGGTTCTGTTGGAAGTTATGAACATAAGTAATGACCTCTAGCCTCAAAAGTCATAAAATCTCCTCAAAGTGGTAAGATATAAACACTTAAAAATTAAATTGATTTTCTTAATTCCATACACATTAATTTTCTGTGTTCTGGCCACTATGCTAGCTCTTGTGAAGATATATCAGTAAACTAAACAAAATTTTTTGTTCTAGTGAAACTCACATTTTCTCAAGAGACTGCAAATTTAAAAATATATTAGAAGGTAATGAATGCTTTGAAAAGAAGGAGAACAGGGTAAGGAAGATTAGGAGATCTAGAAAGTGACATGGGTATGTGGTGATTACAATGTTAAATAGGAAGTCAAAGTGGGCCTCATGAGAGGTGCTGAGATTTTAGCAAAGAATAGAAAGAGTTAGAAGGGTGACCACATGAATGTCTTAAGGAACATCTCAGAACAAGGGAGCAGGATAGGTTAGGGAGGTGTATATGGTATGTTCAAGGAACAAGGAGAAGGTATGGCTGAAGTGGGATAAATGAAGAGGGGAGAATAGCAAGTAGTGATTAGGAAGGTGGATGGCTGGTGATGGTACATATCAGGTGGGGCCTTACAGTCTATGGTATGGGCCTTGACTCTCATTCTGAATGCAGTGGAGACCACTGCAGGATTTTAAAGCAGGGGATAGACAGAATCTATTCATGTCATAAGTCAGTTCAACTATAATAGTAAATGTTACCAATGATTTACTTTTCCCTATTGTAAGACAGAAATTCTCAGAATAATTTTTTTAAGTCTGGCTTTATAAACATGGTCTACTAGCAACATATCAAAATGATATAGAGAAGTTGAAAATTAAGAATGGAAAGAAGATGTAAAGGAGAATAATAAATAAAAGAGAAAGTGATAGCTATAGTATTAACATCACATAAAATGAAATTCAAGGCAAAATAATTTTTAAAGGACAAAGAAGAATGGTTCATTGGTAGCAAGCACAATCACTAAGTAGTGTTAGAAGTTTACAAGTGTTTAGATAACTAAAAATAGCCTCAAAATATATAAAGCAAAAACTGGTCAAAATCTAACTGAAATTGCAGTCAAATTAAATTATAATTGTATTAGGAGACTTTTTATATATCTTTTTGGAAACTCAGAATGCCAAAAAGATCTGTATTTCATAAAACCAGAAGATTTGAGTAACAGTTGACAGCCTTGAATTATGTATGTTTTTGTATGTGTGCCCCTAAAAAAGAATATGCAGTACTCATGGAAATTTTATTTATTAAAATCTTACCATAAACCAGTTCACAGAAAGCATCTTAACATATTTCAAAGTGTAGAGATCAGTGCATTCTCAGTATAAAATGTAACCCAAATTGAGTATCCCTTATTCTAAATACTTGGAAACAGAGTGGTTTGGATTTCAGATTTTTTGGAGGTTTTGAAATATCTGTTTACTTATGCATAACAAGATATTCCAGGAATGGGATCCAACTCTAAACACAAATTCAAATATTCTTCCTTTATAACTCATATACACAGACTGAAGGTAATGTTATTTAGTATTTTTAGTATGCCTGCATTTTCACTATGACCTTGTCAGGTAAGGTCAGGTGTGGAATTTTCCACTTGTGACAATCGTATTGGTGCTAAAAAATCTTCATAGTTTGGAGATTTGGGTTTTCAGACTAAGGGCACTCAACCTGTAAAACCAGAACTAGACAATAAAAACAATGAGAAGCAAAATCTAACTGCTTGAGATTTTAAAACTTTTATTCCAGTGAAAGGTAAAATTAAAACAAAAGGTAGAATGGGGGTTAAACAACTCTGTCAATACATATGCATAAGTGAATATGAATCAACGAATCCCTGCATATGTGAGAAGATGCTAAACCAGTTTTAAAAAAAAAAAAAAAAAGGTAGAATAGAGCTATACAATAAGAACTTTAATATAGCAAACAAAGCTCCTGGACTCAAACAAATGCACTCTTCCAAGGAATATATAGACCTTTAAAGACATAAAATAAAGTGAATGTTCAAAAATAAAATAACTAAACATTCATCTCAAGAAACTATATGAACAACAATAGCAAAACATAAATACAGGACTTTATAAACATAAAAATTAAAGTTAATAAAGTGGGAAACAGTAATCCATATACTAGTAATGTTTACTGAGTCTACTGTGTTTGAGATGCTGTTTCAAGAGCTTAACTCATTTAGTACCATTATGAGCTCCCTCCTCTAAATGATGAAACAGGAAGATAAGCAACTTGCCACGATAGCACAGCTTATGAGTAACAGAGGCAAAATTGAGATTCCATCACATTCTCCGTCACTAGGCTCATTATTGTATCCAGAACTCAAACATCCACACTCCCTGTTCAATTCTCTTTCCACTGCTATACTGAAAAGTTTTTTTGATGGAAAACATGCTATACTAATTCTCAATGTGTGACAATCATGTTTATATTATCTGTATATTATGTTCATATATTAATGTCTATATTAACTTAAATTCCCACCAATAGTTCACAAAGTTTCCCTTTTTTTTAACCTCCTCATGTCTGACTCTTAATTATATTTGTTTATTACTGTGTATATTAAAATCTTTCTTCCACAAAACTGGAAGCAAACAAAGGAGCAGGAGTTGAGAAAACTGGTAAATTTTTCTTATTTTCAGATCTGCTTTAAGTTTTAAGAAGACTAACATCATTTTCTCAGCTTATACTCTGTGCAGTTTTAATTTTTCCTTAATACTCCTTATCATCCAATAACATAAATTAAGATTTGACTTTCTTGGATGAGAAGGGAATATGTGCAAGCTTGTCTGCCTGCATGTGTGTAACAGGTTTATTTAACCACTGAAAATTACTGTCAAAATATGGTTATTTATAGAGAAATAAAGATGACCTGATGCTCCATCCCAGTCAGTTAATACTATAAAACCCTCACCATACTTTGCCAAAAGAAAGACTTATGTTGATAGTAATTTTGCCCATTGTTCCTCAGCTGCTCACTGTATGTCTGTTTATATTCCCATGTGTTTGTGTGTGTGTGTGTTGTGTGTCTAAATACATATATACATATAAGGATATATAATTATGTATAAATATATGTGCTCACACATATATATATCTGCTTGATCAAATGTATATAAACACATGTGCTGGTTGCTTTCATAAAATATAATATATTCCAAATTGAGTTCTGGATTCAATTTGTATTTTCAGTTTTACTGTTTTTCCCCTGAGAAAGCTTTTAAATATTTCTAGGGCAAAAATGCTGTGGTAGTTTCAGCTGTCCCTGCAACTACTTTCATTATTTGTGTCATTATTACTGCTGCATAATCTGAACATAAAAAAACATGGTGTTGTAACAAATGACTTCCCAGTACTGACAGTTATAGCAGCAGCATTTCAATACTGATGAAAAATTTCCCAGCAAGATATCTGGCCAGGTTTACATAAACCAAACAGGAAATGACTGCCACTATTCACATTAAATCCAAACTGGTGGAACTTTATCTATGTTTTACATTACTATAAAATCTTTTCCATTACCAACTGATGAAATTTCATCTGTATTAAGGTTAAAAAAGTAGATAACGAGGTTTCATGTGTGGTGTTCTTCTTTGTCCTTTTATAAGATCTTAAGATAATTTTGAAAAGTTTAGTTTTCAATTGTAAATTTTTATGAAAGGGAGAGGTTTGTTATGACTTTGTCCCAATGGACTGCTAATAGAAGTTAGCTTGTCTAGCCCATGTGCTAGATGCTGTCAGTATCAAACTGCCTTTGACTTTCACACCTCTCAGGGGACTAGTAATTGTTGTGTTCAAACAGCCTGTAATTGTGATCCCGCTGGCTTTCTCAGTACGCTTCTGGCTATTAGAATCATTAAACAACTCAGCACCTGTTAACAGCATTGTAAATATTCAACCCTGCTTGTGTGCAGGTTGAGTCCAATATAGAGAAATCTTACAGAGCTCAGTCTCATAAATTAGAGCCTCTGACAAGTCAATTATTGTGAAACAGGGTTTCTCTGTGGAATAAATGAAATAGCATGCTGACAAAAAGGTAGGCTGTCTGTTTATAGCTAAGAGAAAATAATGACTTGATGATTCAAAGCAGGGAGCATGAAACTACATTATATCCTTTATCTGTAATTAAGCAGTTGCATAAAATTTCTGTTTAAATAACCTGTAAATTGTAAATTTTATACTGTGGAGAATGCAACATGAAAACAGACCTTTTTACTTTAGATGTTGCATGCTTTTTCAAGTTGGTAAAGTGATAATTGAAATGAATGATAAGTAATATTTTAAGCTAAATGCTTATACTTGTTTAGGCTAGAAATTGTACACTTAATGGAAGTAAAAGCTATATTATGCTACTAATGGCGAGTATATTAATCTAAACTCCATTCTTTACTCACAGAAAAGTATCAAAGTGTATGAAACTCTCAAAATTTTATGTATCCTCAAAATCAACTTCATTTAAATTTAATTTTATTATTTTACGAGATGTAACATTCCTAATTTTATAAGGATTTAAAATTCTAAAAGTGACATTCAAATATTACCAAAGAATAGTATTTGGAAAAGATCAGTGAAGTTCAATTATCTTGAATTGAATTTTGTATCTGTTCTGTATTGAATGTTCATTAGGAATGTTGTTGAGCAAATTTAGAAAAAAATTAAGAATAAATATCAATTTTTTTTATTTTTCTACTGAAAGAATTGTGTTAATTTTTTAACAGGTTAGATTATTAGTAATATTTTAATGAAATCATCAGATAATTTGTTATAGTCTGAGTCATAATATCAGATAATTTTTTTCTTTTTGTCAATTTATTTTTAAATGCTAACCCTAATTGTATTTTATCTGTATGAAAGCTACTAATTGGTCTTAAAAAAAAAATGTCCTGATAGACCTAAACAATCTTTAGAAGGATATTAGCCCATCAAAATATTTTGTAGGGCTGGAGGTGTAGCTCAGTGGCAGCACATTTGCCCAGTACATGTGAGACTGTGATTCAATTCCCAGCACCACATATACACACACAAAAAAAGCACCAGAACAGTAAAATACATATATGTACATATGTACATATACATATGTATATGATTGTGAATTTTCCAGAATTCTTTTAATGCATTTTGTAAATACAATGAATAAAATAACAGAAAGCAAAATATAGTGAATAAAATAAATATTAAAAAGAACTAATTTTTTAAAGAAAGTTTTTATTATTGACAGGTCTAAATATTATTAGTAAGCATGCCACATTTATTTATTAAAGCATAAAATGATAAAGTTGTCATTCCAGTTATATATATAGGATAGTAGATTATGGTACTCAGTAGCAGCATAAATTTCTTTTTCAGATAACCTAATGTTATCAACAAAAGTAGAATTTTGTTTTTTATTTCATGATATCATTATTTTCTATCATTTTAATTGCATGATGAATAGTTGAATCTTACTCTACAAATGGTACTACTTATACATTATTGTGGACACATTTTTACTGGTGTTTTCAATTTAGGAATACCTTTAACAACTATGTGTTAGTCTGGACAGCTAAAAATAGTTTTAGAAAATTTATTAGCTCAGCAGCCAAAAGAATGTGAAATACGAAGTCAGCACTTACATTGCAGAAAGTGTGACTGGTGAAATTCACTTCTCGGGGGGAAAAAATGAAAGAAAATATTAATATATAAAGAAAAATATTTCTAATAAGTTAGAGTGACTTTGGGCATCCCTCTTCAGCACCCCCCCCCGTTGTTTTTTTTTTTCTTTTGTATTGAGAATTGAACCCAGGAGCCCTTTCCACTGAGCTACATCCCCAGCCCTGTTTTGAAACAAGGTCTCACTAAGTTGTTCAGGGCCTCAGCCTCCAGTCACCATGCCTGGCAGGATCTCTCTCTTCTATGAAGATCTAAATTTTTAAATTTCACCTCTAAAGCAGAAAGCATCATTCTAACTAAATACTCCAGCTTAGTCATTTTCCAGGATAAAGGAAAATTTTTTGTAATGTTGGTATTTCACTTTGACATACACCTATTTGGGTATAAATTTAAACATTTTGTTTGGATTAGTGATAGCACTGGGTTTAGTACTTATTTATGTTTTCATTAATATTCATTTCAGTTCAAGAGTGAGTTTTTAGGAAATGTAATAATTTTTCCTCAGACTCCTGTTTTCTGAAAAGTTATTTTATCAAGTAATTCTAATATGTTATTAGTCCTTATTCAGTGAAGATTCTCATATTTGGTGTACTTAGCATTTGAACTAACTTCTCTTTCTAATGAAAATATATCCTGACATGATTTCAGTCCCACTTCATATATTTTTAAGTAATTTTCATGCTATGCTTCTCTTTGTCTGTCCTTTTAAAGAAAGGAAAATAAAATCCCCAAAAAAGTCATCTGAGCAGTATCTTTCTATCCCTTTCAAGTTGTTTGTTTTATCTTCCTCCATTTGAAAATGTTAAACACCCTTTTTGAGTTCCTGGTCCTATACAGATGTAACATTGCCATGCTAGGTTTTAATGATGAAAACCTGATCTAACTTTCTAAAACTACTGTCTGCTCCTACTCCTCAGTGTGGGTGAGGACGGGGAGGTTGGGTGCATAAATTCTCCATGCTGACTAGGTTATGGAATTCATCCATAAGAATCAGAAAACTGCCATGACTGTGGGTGTTTTCCCTCATCTTTTGGATTACTTCCCAGGTATAGATTCCTAGTGATCATAGGAATTTGCCAAGAACCTCTCCGAGTTGTAGGGAACAGTATTCAGGTGAACTGTATTTCCTTAAAGCTTTTGGTTTTGAAAATATACAGAGCTGGACCTTTGTGTTTGCTGTGTGTGGAAACTTAAAATGTTTTATTTTTAGCCTGATGTTTTATTTTACCCTTCTATTTATTAGGATGACAGAGGGATAATAACTTAATACATTCCCTAAAAGAACTACCACCCAAATCAATAGTTCTGTGAATCTTGTAAAGTAACTGACGATAGCTTTTTAAGTAAAGGGGAATAACATTTATAAATACAATCACATACATTTCATGTTCCCTGCTTTCTCAGTTTGTTGCATAATTTTAGTTTGGTGTACATGGGTAAACTAAAGTAATACCAGTTTTAACATGGAAAAGTGTTTTTAATGTAATGCAGAATTTTAACTCCTCTGTTATATATTTTTAATGTATTATCATTTTCATCAGTGTCAACAAATCTTAAGATAGGAGTTTTGATCTGTAAATCAGGAATGGTAATTGTAGTTCCGTCATTACTTTGATTTGCTATACATGTAATTTATGTTTTTGAAATTCTGCAAACACTGTCAAACTGAGTTGATAATTTTAGTAGAAAATATCTTGAAACTAAAAATAACCTTGCTTGTTTCCTAGCTACTACAATTTGGGTGATGTGAGCCATGATTCTGTGAACAAGTTTCTGTCCCATCTGATTGAGAAGTCCCTGATTGACTTGGAACTTTCCTACTGTATTGAAATTGGAGAGGTACAACTTGGTGTATTCTTTGTATATTCTAATTGTGCAGCTGCTTAACAGCAGGGCCTTTGGATCTAGTGACATCAAAACTTGTAACCAAACTGTTGCATTAGCAACCTAAAGTATGAATTATTACTTTTTTGAAGATACGTACTTCCATTGTACTTTTTTACTAATGTATTTTTATCTTTCAAAACAGGATAATCGGAGCATTGAACCTCTGACGTACGGGCGAATTGCCTCCTATTACTATTTGAAGCACCAAACAGTTAAAATGTTCAAGGACCGTTTGAAACCTGAATGTACTACTGAAGAATTGCTGTCAATTCTGAGTGTGAGTTTCATGATATTATTGCACTGTTTCTGTTTATTTCTTGCCTTCTCTTTTAATTGTTCTAAGTTGTTACCTTCTAGTTCCTGAAATTTGACAGAAACTATTCATAAAGTCCTTATGTCAAATAAGGCTACTAGAAAATTTGCAATCTAGACAAAGTTCCCCATAAATAAAGGTGACCCAATAATTTATCATTCAAACTTGGATCCTTCTAACAGTGGAATGGGCATTATTAATATTTAAGCCAGGATTAAAGGTAAAACCAGGACTGTTCTGACCAAGACAGGTGATTACCCTGTCCATTGATATAGTGGCCTCTTTGAATTACAATTGAAAACTTCTTATTGCGTCTTTTGGATGGTTCCTGTTTAATGCTTACCTATGACATTATTGAAGTTTCTTCATTTAAAGATCCAAATAATTTAAGTTTTCTTAGAATTAATGCCAAGAAAACTATTTAACCCTCACTCCCAACTCTCTTTCCAAAAAAAAAAAAGTATCATGGAAAAAAAACTATCCTATGTTTATTTTTACTTTTTTGCCTGGAACCTGAAAGATTGAAGTTAAAGTTATTATTAGAAGTATTTGCTCCACCTGTCTTTCTGCATAGTATATACTTTATCTATTCTTTTTTTACTTTGTTTAGTTAAAGTATAATAATTAGCCATTAAACTTTGTTGACATATTAGTCAAGGTGGGTGGATGGGTGGGTGTCTGTCTGTCTGTCTATCTGACTGTCATTATTTTATGCCTCCAGTGTATTGGTGCTTTTAAAAAAAAAAAGAAAAAAGTTAACCCCATTAAACTATAACATTTTTAAAGTGTTTCTCATATAAATTCACTGATTCTGTGGTAATTCACTTACTAGCTTTTTTCCTTTTTTTCCTGTTACTTTATTGTTCACACTGAACTTTGAAATCCCACTCACAGATATTAAATTTCTCGGTTCTTTCCCTCTGAGAAACTTCTGTACAGATTATGTGCCTAGCATAGGGCCAGGAATATTGTAGTGAATCAGAATATGTTTATTAATGAATCAGTTGATAGATGGAAGGATGAATGGATAACTAGGTTTTTCAGTTTCTAGAAAAGAATATATAATTAAAGTACGTGAGATAACATCAAAATATTTGTCTTTGAGGAAATAAAAGTTCATTGCTGAGGGAAGAGCATTTAAAAATGAGGTGAATTATTTTAGATCCCTAAGGGTTAGATTGTATTATCTCCTACACAAAGATAGGATTTCTCTAGAGAAAAGATGGTTAGCATGGGCATTAAAAATTGTTAATGAATTTGGGGATATATCTTAGTTATTCTCCATTAGATTTGAGATATATTTTTATTTAATATTGTCTTGGTCCATTTTGTGTTGCTATAACAAATGTGCAAGTATGGGTCCTTTACAAAGAATAGAAGCTTATTTTGTCTCATGGCTTTGGGACTAAAATTTCCAAGCTTGAGCAGCAACATCTGTCAGGACCCTCATAATATGGCAAGTAGCAGCACATGATGGAAGCAGGTGCAAGACCTGTGAGGGGTATGTGACATGCAGAAGAGACCAAGTACACGGGGTGACCACACTTTATAAACAACTTTAGTGCTGTGAAACCTAATGCTCTCCTATGAGATAGGCATTAATCCTTCAAAGAGTGGTACCCCACAATTGCATTACATCCCACCTCTTAAGGACTCATCATATTTTGTACTATTACATTATGTTAAAATATATCACAGATTATCTTAACCAGTTGTTACCCTACTGTGCTAAATAAGAAACATATGTGATTCCTTCCCTGTTTTTGATGCACTTTATTTAGCTTCTTTCTGTCCCCTTACTCTAAGGTCCTTCCCAGTCTCTAGTGACCACTATTTTTCTCTGTTCTTCTACAAGATTAATTTATTAGTTTCTAAAAGAAGTGAGAATATATGGTATTTGTCTTTCTCTGCTGGCTTGTTTCTCTTAATATGACCTCCTATTCTGCCCATGTTGCTGCAAATGACAGGATTTCATTAATTTTATTTCTGAATAGTATTCCATTGTGTACGGTTCCATTGTATGCCCTAGTATACCACATTTTTTTATTCATTTATCCACTGAAGGGCAGCTGGGTTGATTCCATATTTTGGCTATTGTGAATGGTGCTACAGTTAACATGGGAGTATAAGAATCTTCTTGGTATAATAATTGCATCTTCTTTGGGTATATAATCAGTAGTGGAATTGATGGATCATTTGGTAGTTTTGTTTTTAGTTTTTTGAGGACTTTCCATACCGTTTTCTATGTGGCTATGCTAATTTACATTCTGAACAGCAGTGTATAAGAGATTCATTTTCTATGCATCCTCATCAGCATTTTTTGTCTTTTTATGATAAACATAGAATTTCTTTTTAAATAGTGATATAATTATTTTATTATCTTTAAAATATTTACTGAAAGGATCTTTTCTTTCAAAAATAAAAGAAAGATTTAACCAGGTCACTTTATCTTATACTTTCTTTTGGCATTTAGAGCACTGCAAGCTTCCTTTTTTCAGCATTCCGTAGCAGAAGGTAGTCAGTTTTGGTAAAAATTCTATATGGGCCCATTTATTTATACCTTATCTTCTCAGTCTTATCCTCTGTATTTTGTCCTCTATCAGTAGGATGGGTGGGATCAATATGGTAGTTTTCAGAAAGATATTATATTAGTAGTATGCTTCTGACCAAAGGGTGAAGGCAGCAGTTTCTGAGTTTACAGATAAGATTGAATTTTTCCAAATATAAGGATTGAATAAACGAAAAGCTTAATAAAATGAGATTTTCTTTAAAAAGGTAACTGAAGAGAATATTGAAGATGATTTATCCTCTATATGTTATTTCCATTTTTCCTTATTAAATACCTTGGTCACCCTTCCACCAACAGACTGTATAATGATTCCTCAAAAAATATTTATTGTGTACCTTCAGTGTGTGTCACTTTCTTGAGGTATAGATATAGAACAGTAAACATTACTGGTAAACTTCCTAGATATGAGTGTTTGTGTGTGTGTGTGTGTGTGTGTGTCTATATACTAATAAATAGGTAAACTATGGGTCATAAGGATAAACTTGGAAGTCACTTGGGTATTGAAGCTGACTTAAAGTCATCAGCTCAGTGTGGTGCTCAAAGAACTGCAGTAGAATGTTGCTCATAATTTTAAAAGAATATCTAAAAACAAAACAATATATACTATTCTGTCCTTCTTGTTAATCTTCCCTATAGGGTAAATTTGCTATATATATTTCTGTTGGCCTCATATTAAACAGACCTCAAAAAGAAATTTAAATGACCCAAAGTGAGCTTTCCTACCTACTCAGATGGTAGGAAATGTGTGAGTAAGGACCTTTTAGCCTAAAGAGCAAAACCTTTGAGTCAGTACAACCAAAATTAAAATCATGAGTCATGTGAATACATGTGAATACAAAGGCCTCTTTGTATCTTGAACGCGGTGACTTTTTCACAGAAAAGAGGTGGCTCCAAGTTGTGAACTCAGTGAACTTAATACTTCAGTTGATGAATATAGGCCAAAAATGTATAGGTTCAAAAAGGGTTAAAATAAATTTATTAAAACCTGCCTTAGCCCCATTGATATGAGATGAGATTTTTTTTTTCTTTTAACAGACCCAAGGAAGGCATGGATCCAAAATGAACCTGCCTGGTCTTTGCATGGTTTATTCTATAGGTACTTTAGGAATCTTTTTATTCTTCACAATATTGTGAGCTATTCTTTATTTTTATTTTGGCAATTTGTTATACTTTTGATACTAATTCTTGCTAATTATCACTCTAATATTTGAAAATCTTTATTCCGAAAGTCAACACCAAAAAAAATTAAAAATGCCCTTTCCCTAATACATTTTTTTCTATTTATAACAACTCTTTTGAGACTTCTGTTTTCACTTTTCACTTACTTTTCTTGCCTAGAAATTAAACTGTTTCTGTCTCACTTTTTTCTGTATCATTGTCTTTAAACAATAGTAAAATACTCTATTCTAGATATAAGGTCAAAGATTCTATTGAGACTATTTCTCTTCACTAAATGCATTCTACAGTAGTATAAACCATTATTTAAATGTTATCTCTCCTAACCTTCCACTAAAAATTACTTACTTTTTATTGAGTACCTACCATGTATCAGACATTTTACATATATTATTTATAAGCATCGAACAGCTATTCATGTAAGTGCTAACGTGAGGATAATGATGAAATTAAGTAATAAAATCATTTTATTAAAAACATAATCAAATTATAAAAAACATTTCAAGTATTGAAATATAAGCATATATACTTTTTAAAAAATTAGAATGAGAGTTCTTTTAAAATTTATAACTTAGATTTATAGTGTTAAATGCAGATACTAATTACCAGCAAAGTAATTATTTCAGCATTCCTTGTTGAAGATATATGTTTTACATTTTAAACAATCTGATGCTATTTTGAAAAGGTTAGGTGTTCTATAAGAACCCTTGCCAAGTTTTTTCAACACCATGCATTAATAAGCTTCATAATGAAGGCAGCTGCTTTACACCTCTATTGTTAACCACTGACATTACATCTGTCTGGCTCCATTGATGCCCTCCTCCTACTTATTGAAGCATTTAGCAGTTTTGGCAACAGGGATTACATGGCTTGGAGTTAGTAGTCTAATTAGATATAAGTGAAAATCCTGAGGGAAAAGGACATTTGAAAAGTAATTTGAAGAATCTCTTAATGATGTTGGCACCGTAAGCCCAAGTCTGAAGTGGAAAGTGTTTGTCATCATGGCAGAGCAGGATCTTAATTTGATATTTTCAGTAAACTTTTAGAAGGTAGCCTATTTTGAAATAGTAATAGAAATAAAAAGCCTTCAAAGCTAGGGAAAATCTGTTTGGTCATATTTTTTCAGAATATACTTGCTGTAGTACAAATAATTTCAAAGGAAAGTCAAATATGCCCCTAGTGTATTTATGTCTCCCAAATTTTCAGTAATTTCTCTGTTACAGTTCTTATGACTGTACAGAAACATACGATTGTATACTTGTATATCAAACATGGGATTATAGCTATATATCAAATATCCTATTTGAGAATCTATGAAATTCTTATTTTCCAATAAAGACTTAGATATTGGCTTAAAGAATTGATTTCATGTTTTCATGTAGAACAGAACAATTCCAAATTTAGAAAAGCATCAGAGCAATATAATTTTTATATGTCAATAAATTTCCAGTGTGGCAGTACTGCTTTCTTTAAAAATATGAGGATTCTTGCTATGCCCATGTATATTACATTTTTAATAACATAGCATACTTAATGCTTAAATTTTGTCATGTTTGGGGCACAACTCCAAATCTTGTGTTAACAAACCACAAAAATACCTTTCTCAAACATATGAGATTGGGAAAATAAACATGGCTTTTTTTAAAAAGAAGGAAATTGCAAACTAAATGAATAAAAAGAACAAGCCAGTTTAAAGTAGTATTGGTAGGGGACCCAGCATGTAAAATTAGAGAGTTCATTGAAGGGAAAATAAAAGAAAGGAAAGGTTAACTGAGTAACAGTGAACACCACCAACCTCATGGTCTTCCATTTCCAAATAACCCCATGACAATGGCAGAATCCCATCTGCTACTCTGAAGGGGAAAAACTGATGGGATATTTTCCAGGGCTTGTGAGAAGAGCTTCCCTAACCCTCAGGCAGGGGAGCTGCCTGGCATCTTTTGAAGAAGCACAGATGGCACGTATCTTGAAAAAAAGTATCTTTCTACTTATCTTTGTCCTTTTCCTTTGAGACCTTCTTGATTCTCCATTATTCCTTAGCTTCACCCAACATTCACCACTTACAGACTTTCTTCAGCAAAAAAGAAGGGTGAAATATTTTCTTGATAAAAGGCCTTAATCTCAGATAAGCCTGTTGCAGTTAAGAAGACATTAAAAGTTTTTAAGCTGTTATGTTTTTATGAGTATAAACCATGTTTGGGATACTACGTGATACTATCATACATTTTTGTTCCTTTTTTCTTTTCCTAATTACTTTTGGTGTCCAAAATGGTTCCGCAGAGTAAGATCAATACCAGGCTTCTAAAGATTGGTGATTAAATATGATTGTTAATTAAGAAATGAATTTAGATACTAGAGTATAAACAGCCTTAATATTTCTTCACTATCACATAGTTTACCTTTCTCATTAAAAAAAAAAACCATTGCCTGAAATAGCACCCTATAGAAAAATAATTTTAAAAACTAAGTTCCAACTATATTCACAATAGGGAATTAGAATCTCATAGAAAATTAAATATGATGTTTCTTTTCCTTTTGATATGTGGACTTTTCTTTTTTCCCTTTTTTTGATTCTTATTTTTCCCCTTTATCTAAATTTACAAAGTACATAAAAAGGATGCGTTAATAATCTTCTCAGCCTAAACTGTAAAAAAATACTTGTAGTTTATCATGGTTCATTAAGATTTGCTATGGGTTCTATCCAGTAGTAATATTTAAGACACTTGGAAAATACCAAATAAATAGAAGACACAGATTCATATCTTTCTAGAATAATTATCCTCCACCCAAGAAACCTAGTGTCCACAAAGGATAAGGGTTGTGTTTGTCTCCTGCTGTTGCTGTTTGATACAGCTCCACCTGTGGATGGGAAGTATTTCATCCTGCTTACAGCATTCAAGGCAAAAGACTTGCTCACATTGTCCTTTCCAATAGTCCCTCAGCAGCCCGGCAGGGTGTCCTCAAATGCCTGCAGTCACGTCACATGAGAACTTTTACAAAGGGAGACAGTATTTAGACATTTTTAACTTACAAATATCTTGAATGGTTTCATATGATTTAAGTCATTCATACACACACACACACACACACACACACACACACACACACTAGTTTTCTTTCTAGGGAAAGAAATTATGTGGCAAAATAAATCATTATTTGTTTCTTTAACACAAGTTATTGAGGTGTAATTCACATATCACACAGTTCGCTCATTTAAAGTACACCATGCAATAGTTTTTAGTATATTCACAGACTTGTACAACCACCACTACAGTCAATTGTAGAATATTCTCATCATCCCAGAAAGAACCATAACAATCATTCCTAGTTTCTTTCTGCTCATTGTCTCTTCACTAGTTCTAGGCAATCTATTTTCTACCTCTCTATGTTTGCCCATTCTGGACTAATTTTTCCTCATATCTAACACTAATTATATATCTTTTGACCAACAATTCCCCAGCCACCCGCCCCCAACCACCTAAACCTCTGGTAATCATTGTATTCTGTCTTTTTATGAAATGAGCTTATTTAGATTCGATATGTGAGTGAGATTTTATAGTATTCATCTTTCTGTGCCTGGCTTATTTCACTTAAAATAATGTTCTCCAGTTTTATTCATGTTGTCACAAATGACAAAATTTCCTTTTTTTAAGACTGAATTATACTTCATTTTTTATATATCCCACTTTTTCTTTATCCATTTATTCACTGATGGACCCCTAGATTGAGTCCATGTCTTGGCTATTGTAAATAGTGCTTCAATAAAAATGAGACTGAAGATACCTCTTTGACATACTGATTTCGTTTTCTTTGGCTATATATGTCCAGAAGTAAGGTTACCAGATCATGTGATAGTTCTATTTTTAATATTTTCAGAAGCTTCCATAATAGCTGTACTAATTTATATTCCCACAATGTGTAAACAGAATTTTTTTCAGATAATTTTCTATTGGTTTATGGAATACTAATGAGTTTTGTATGTTGACTTTTGTTTTGAAATTTCACTGAACTAGTTAGCTCTAACAGGTTTTTTGGTGGAATCACTAGGGCTTTCAATTTATAAGGTCCTGTCAACTGCAAACAGTGACAGTTTAACTTCCTTCTTTCCAATTTAGATGTCCTTTATTTCTTTCTCTTGCCTAATTGCTCTGGCTAGGACTTCTAGTACTGTGTTGAATAGAAGTGGCAAAAGTGGGTATTTTTTTTAAACAATATTTTATTTATCATTAATAGTTAGTTCCCCTGCTTGGCTTAATGTTATAACCTTCTAGAATTGTCTGTATTCTGCTTAGCTTGATGTTAAAACTATTTAGAATTGTCAGTAAACATACACTCATAATGGGGAAATTTTGTACCAAAAATAAGAGTATTGTCTTGCTGAGAATAAAATCTCCTGACCAATTTAACCATTCCTCAGTATACTTGAGTAAGCAGAACATTGGATTTTCAAAATAAATTAGCCATAAGGAGGAAAACTAATATTGAAAAAAAAAAACATTTTAAAATCTGATTTTCACATGCTGGAAATTGGTTTCTGATTTAAATGTTTCTGATTTCATCCCAACAACATTTTAAGTACACTAAAATTATTGTTAGAGTCTCTTCAGTCCAGCAGGTAGTCCTTATTAGCTCCTTCCATCATTAATAATGGTGATTGGAGCTGTTTCAAGAGGTCATGGTGGTTGATGTCTTAAAAAAATATATCTTCCCACTAAAAATATCAGAATGCATTTCATTTATAAAACCTAGCATCCTGACGTCTATCCTCAGAAAGCAGACAAGTAGGTAAGTAAATAGTTGTGATTATTCCCATTTTTTCCAATTGGATGTGTTTCAGTATTCTTTTTGTGTAATAGAGCAAATGAATAATTAAACATTCTAACATCCTTTCAAACCCATTAATAACAGCAGAGTCCTATAATATATTATTTTGGAAATATAAAATTTTAAAATGGAATAATATTCACAAATATGCTTTGATGCTTAGGAAAAGATAACCTTTTATGTTAAGTAGCATGTCAGGATTTTTCTTTATATAACAATATAGATAACTGTAACAGTTATTTTTTAAAACTAATAACAATTTAGGACAAAAGTTTTACAAATTCTTTTTATGAAATGTATCCTTATATGTTTTAAAACAAGTCATTATGTTTAGTCATCCTCTTCTTTACTGAATATCATTTTATGTAAAATACTTTTATAATTTCAACACAACTACCCTTCATTAATCTTTCTTATTTTCAACTAGATTTCCTTACTCTTAGTAAATAATATATTATTCTCCCATCTCCCACCAGTAGTCCCTGTACCTTAGCCATTATTTATTCTTTATCAGTTCATGCAGGCTGCTATAACAAAAATGCTGTGGACTAAGTGGCTTTAATAACAAACATTTGTTTCTCACAGTTCTAAAAGGTGAACGATGCCACCATCAAACCATCAGCCTCTGGTGAGGTCATAGACATCCATGGTCTGTCTACGTCCTCATGAGGCAGAAGAGGTATGGGGGCTCTTTGAGGTGTCTTTTGTAAAGGCACTAATACTATCCAGAAGAGCTCTCTTCTCATGACATGATCACCTCCCAAAGACCTACTTGTCGTCACTTTGAGAGAATTTAAAATATTAATTTGGGGGAGGGGGCAAACATGCAATCTATAGCATAATGTATATAGACGTTTATATCTTCTCTTCATTTCCTTATAAATCAGTTTCTTGTCCCTTAAGCCTTCTTACTAGATCCTTCTATAGTTCTTTTATTTTAAAGAAGAGAACACTCCAAATATACAATTATTCCAGAACTAAGACCTTTATGATAATCACTGCTATTTGTGTACTTGCCCACATCACACTTAGTCTTTTATTCAGACTTATTTTAAGCTGTAAAAGAGTTTCTGCCTGCAGAGGATGGTTCTAGCTTTAACTGACTCCCATATTCCACAGGATCACAAAACAACAAACCATCTAATGTGAAAAAATTTTGTGTATCGGCTGATCTGTCATTTCACAATTAATCTAGACAGTGCACTGAGTGTCTATTCCCAGTCACATAAGCTTAGTTACTATGAACATAGGCTCCGTAATCAAACTGTAAAGGTTCAGAGCCTATCTCTACCACTTTCAAGACCTTGGACAAAGTTACTTACCCTCAATTTCCTCATGATAATAAATGGAGGTTCTGATAATAATGACTTCATGTAGTTCTTGGAAAGATTAATTCATACAGCTAAAATACTTAGAATAATTCTTTGTTCATTTGCAGTACTTAATATTAGCCGTCATTCTATTCAATAATATTCCATTCATGAAGGATGCAGTAGAAAACTAAACAGATGTTTCCAGCACTCATGGACCTTATAATTCATGGTGGAATTACAGGTAGCAAGTCAAGAGAAAGTCCTGGAGAAGAAATTCCAGGCAGAGGGAAGTAAATGTAGAGGAAACGGGCACTACTTGGCATTTTCAGGGAATAGCAGAAAACCCAGTCTGCTTGAGATAAGAATGAGCACTGGGAAGTCATGATAGGCACAGCCGGCATCATCTAGGGCCACAGTCAGGAGTTTGGATTTTATCCTCTGTGTTCAGGGAAACTGTGGAGAGATTTTGACCAGACTAATGTGATGCTATTTACAATGAAAACACCTGACTTCTTAATAGAAAAGTGGCTATTATTAAAAAGTAAAGTTCAGAGAAGATGATGGCTTAGGTAGATAATTCAGAAGTTGAAATGGTTTGTTAGTAATCAGATTCAGAATCTTTTAAAGAAGAACCAACAGGAATTGGTGTCAGATTAATTGTAAATTTTAAAAAAAGAAAGAAAGATGGTGCCTAAGTTTGGGCTAGAGCAACTCAGAGATAATACCACTTATCAAAGTGAAGAACTCTGAGTAAATAGCAGTGGATATGTTTGTTTAGGAGAAGACCGATCGTAACTATATGGGTTGTATGCAGTGTTTCAGAGTCATAGGGCAGTGGATTGTAACTACATGGGTCGTATGCAGTGTTTCAGAGTGATGGGATAGTGATTATTCTTGAGAGGTCTGTTGGTTAAGTTCTGGGAAGTCTAGCATGTAGAGGTTGGAGAAAGGAAGGAGAGAAGATGGGTCCACAAAGAAAAATGAATGAAGAAAGATGAGTGAGGAGGAGTGTTTTCAGAAGGGTGCATTGTTCTAAAAGCCAAGTAGAAAAAGTACTTCAAGAAGTGAATGAGGATTAACTGAGTTAAAGACAGTTGGGGTGTAGAATTAGATGAACACTGAGACTAGCCATTCAACTTGGTGAGATTGGAGAGCCTAGATGTCTTTAATGAGGAAGTACAGTGGAGCGGTAGCTCAGCAGTTTCAGCGCTTGCCTCGCATGCGCAGGAACGCAGGTTTGTGTCCCAGCACCATATACACAATGAAATGTCTGAACAATGAAAGCCACATGAAAAACTAAATAAAATTGACTCTGTCTTTGTCTCTCTCTCTCCCCCTCTCACTGTCCCTCTCTCTTTAAAAAAAAAAAAAAACTTATTGGAGAAGACTCTAGAAAGAATGAATTTTAAGAAAGTAAGGATAATAAAATCAGTTAATCTTACATGGAGCTTTACAGGGAGAATGATAGGGAATCAGTCTTCTTTTTTATTATTTTTGGGGTTTTTTTGTTATTTAAAATGTTGCAACATATTTGTATGCTGATAGGAAACAACCGTACAAATGAGGGAGGGATGTTACAAGAAGGAGGGAAGTCCTTAAGAGGACAAAAGGAAAAGGAAAATCAATGCATAAATCCAAGAATTAGCCTTAGCTAAGTATAAGCAGAGACCGTTTACCCATGAAGTAGTGGTATAGTGAGGAAATTTCCTTATTTTCTGCTTTTTTCATAAGCTACAAAACTAGGTCACCAGTTGAAACTGAGATTAAAAAGACAGGTTAATGTAGGAAAAGGCCATTAGAAGATTGAGGTGGCCATAGTGTGACAGAAATTAATATGTCATTTGAATTTTGGAAACATGGGTTCAAATCTCAGCAAGACCATTTTAACTTCCTTGTATAAGAGACAGTCATTTAATTTCTCTGAGCCTCAGTTTCCTCATTCATTTAAACAATACAGTTATATCTGTCCTACCCTTTTTCACAAGGTTAGTGTGAGGTTCTAATGAGGTAAGTAGATAATTAGTATGGAAGTGCTTATAATTACCATACATATTTAAGAGCTTGTTAGGACATATTTTGACCTTGAACTAAATAGATTTGTTTGTATGGGTGTGTATTTAGGTTTGAATTTGGTACTGTTTTTGCTTTTGTTTTGCCTTCTAAGCTGCCTTATTCTAGCTATCTTTACATTTTCTAGGGATTCAAAACATTCTTCTCTCTCTAATCAGAAAGGCAGCCTGTTTGGATTCGCCAAGAAACTTTTTATTTTATTGTCAGTGGTTTTGAGAAACAAAGAAAAATACAGGGTTTTATATTCCTTATAATCTCAAGTAATCTTTGCTCTTGAGAGTATCCTTTGGTGTTTAATTGTTGGTTTTTTTTCTGACATATGATGACTTCTGAGTTATCTTGGTGTCTTGATCTCAGTGTCATTTTTAAGTAAATTTTATTATGCACATGTAAAGCATCTACCATATTATGAGAAACATCTGTATATATAACAAAATGGATGCTATAATAAAACAAATCAACACATATGTCATCTCACACATTTACCGTTTCCCTCCAACCCATATTTTCTGAGTTTTCTCTCTGTCACATTCCCTCATGCCCTTCTATCTCTCTCCTTAGTTAATATTTGTGGAAAGACCACGGTGCTAGGTTTTAGAGTACCATATGCAAGTTTCAAAACCTGTAAAAGTAACGATTCTCCACTGCTCCATCTTCCTACTTCCAAATAAAATATCAGTAAGATTCTTTAATGAGACATTATCCTGATTTCCAGACCAATGTCTGTGCTTCTAAGAGTGCTCATCTACTTATATTTGTAGATTTCTTCTAATTACTTAGTAATTAGAAGAAATCATAATATAATTATGATTAGTAGTACTGATTATGGCTGGATCATTACTTTTTTGCTGAGATGTTTTTGCAAATGGATTAGCACTTCTTTGAATTAGGAACTTGGGCTTGAAACCTACGAGGAAGCTCTATTAGTAAGAAAAATGTAGCTTCTTTTGGGACTAAGCAGCAATCTGCAAAGCATCCAGGAAGCCATTGGGAACCTGGCTGAGTGAAAAAAATTTAAGCAAATCAGATTGGCTGTTTTATTAGGCATATATTCATTTGAAAAAATTCTCTGTAATCAGTTGCATTTAAAGCTCTGATCAACTTTATTTCCTTAGTAATGTCCACTCTTACATGAGGTTTTGTTATTTATTATTTCTTTTCCTGAATACTTAGGTAAATAATACATTATTTAATGTGAATTATATTTAAAATTTTGGTGTGTTAGATTTTTGTCACTGTGACAAAATACCTGAGACAGTCAACTTAAAGGAAGAAACAATTACCTGAGCTCACAGTTGCAGTGATTTCAGTCTGTAGTCACTTGGTCCCATTACTATGGCTTATGGTAAGGCAAAACATCTGGCAGGGAGCACATCATGGAACAGAGCTACTCACCTCAAGGCAGGAAGGAAGTAGAGAGAGAGAGACAGAAATGAGATATAACCTTCAAAGGACATGTCCCCGGTGACCTGATACCTCCAACTGGGGCTCACCTCCCAAAGTTTCAACCATTTCCCCTTAGCACCATGAGCTGGGGACCTACAGGCATTTGGGGGGACAGTCCAGATCCAAAACATAACACTTTGCAAAATAAAGGTTTTTTAAAATGAGTATTTGGAATTTATCATAGGGTAGATTTCTAAATTCTTTAATGAAAAGATGCATAGTGACTGAATGGATAAAGAAAATTAACCCCAACTGTATATTTCTAACAATATACTGACTTCATCTCTAAGAACACAAATAGGTTCAAAATGAAGGGATAGAATAAGGCATTCCTTGCAAATGGAAATGAAAAGAAAGTGGGAATAGCCATACCAAATATCAGATAGAAATCAACTTTACATCAAAAATAGGAAAAATGTAAGGAAGGTCGTTATATAATGATAAAGGGGTCAGTCACATCAACATTGGGAAATAATTCAACCAGTATGCAACCAAAACATATAATACAGCAATTATTAATAGACTTAAAAGGAGAGATAGACTCATAGAGCAGTGCTGGAACTTTAATCCTCATTTTGAACAGTGGGCAGATTATCCAAACAGAAAATCAGCAAAGAAACAACAGAGTTAAATTGTACCAAAGGAACTTAGCAGAACCTGCCATCCACCAACTACCAAATACACATTTTTATCACCAGCACATGGAATGTTCTCCAGGATAGATCATTTGATAAGCCACAAAATGAATTGCAACAATTTTTTAAAAAATTGAAATATCAACTTTTTTCTGACCACAATACATTGAATAGAAATCAATACTAAGAAAATCTTTAGACACTATACAAATACATGGAAATTAAGCAACTTATTTTGAACAAACAATGGCTCAAGGAATAAATCAAGAGGAAAATTTTAAAATTTCTTTAATGTAATTGGAGACAAAACATAACATATTGGGCTATAACAAAAACATAGCAAAGGGGGAGGGTTATATCAATCAATTTCCACATCATAAAAATAAAGACTCAGATAAACTATCGCTGTGTCTCTGCAGAAACTAGAAAAAATAAAGAACAAACTAAATGCAAAATTAATAAAAGAAAAAAATAATAAAGATCAGAGCAGAAATAAATGGACACTGAACACACAGAAGATCGATAAAATATAGATCTGGTTCTTTGAAAAGATAAAATAGACAAAAATTCTTACCTAGACTAAAAAAAAGAGAAGTCTCAAATAAATTCAGAAATAAAAAGACAAACATTACTACAACTGATACCACAGAAATATAAAATATCACTGAAGATTATTATGAACAACTGTATGTCAACAAAATTGATAATATAGAAGAAATGGACCAACCCCTAGAGACATGCACTTTCCTAAGGCTAAAACATGAAGAGTAGAAAACCTGAACAAATAAATAACCAGTAATGAGATTGAATTGGTAATTAAAAACCTCCCATCAATAAAAAGCCCAGAAACAGATGGTATCACTGTTGAATTTTATCAGACATTTAAAGAGGAACTAATACCAATTCTTCTGAAGTTAATGCAAAAAATAGAAGAGGAAGGAATTTATCAGATCCATTGTACAAGGCCAGCATTGCCCTGATACCAAAACCATGTAAGTTGACAACAAAAGAAAGAAAGAAGAAAGGAAGGAAGGAAGAAAGGCAGGCAGGCAAAGAGGGAGGGAAAGGAAAGGAAAGAAAAGGAGAGGAAAGGAGAGGAGAGGAGGCAGGGAAGAAAAACCACTATCCGCATGAGTTTGGATGTAAAAATCCTGAACAACATGCTAGCAAACTAAATCCAACACCATATTTAAAAAGGTTATTCACCATGATCAAGTGGGATTCATCCCAAAGATGAAGGAACAGTTCAATATACATGAATCAATAAATGCCATACACCTTATCAAGAGAACAAAGGACCAAAACCTATAGTCCTCTCAATTGATACAGAGAATTTTCTTACATAAGTCAGTATTCCTTCATGATAAAAATGCTGAACAAATTAGGCATACAAGGAACTTACCTCAGCCTACTAAAGGTCATTTATACTAAGCCAACCGCTAACATTATGTAGAATGAGGTGAAAACAACTGAAAGCTTTCTCTCTGGGCATCTGGAACAAGATAAGGATGACCACATGCACAACTTTTATTCAACTTGGTGCAGAAAGTCCTAGGCCAGAGCAGTTAAGCACAAGAAAGAAATAAAGGGCATCCAAACTGAAAAAGAAGTCACTCACTCTTTGCAGATTATATGATCTTATATGTGGAAAACTGCAAAAACTTCACCAAAAAAAGAGAAAAAAATACCTTTCAGAATAAATGAATTCAGCAAAGTTGCAGAATACAAAACCAACATACAAAAATCAGTACCACTGCAATATGCCAATAATTATCTGAAGTAGAAACCAAGAAAGCAATTCCTTATACAATAGCTACAGAAAATAAAATACTTACAAATAAATTTAACCAGAGCTGAAAGATCTCTATATTGAAAATTATAAAATGTTAAAGACATGAAAAAAGTTACAAAAGTAGCAAGAAGAATCATTTTAAGATGTCTGTACTACCCAAAGCAAGTTACCAATTTAATGCAATGCCTATCAAAATACCAGTGATATTCTTCATAGAAATAAATAATTCCAAAATTTATATGGAATCACCAAAATTCCCTGAATAGCTAAAGCCAAAATGAGAAAAAGAAAATAAAGCAGAAGGCATTATGCCACCTGACTTCCAACTGTGAAGTTACTTCAGAGCTGCAGAACTATGAGATTGCTAGAAGAAAACAGTGGAAATGCTTCAGGACATTTAGAATGGAAAAGGGTTTTTTGGATAACACCCCCAAGAGACCAGGAACCAAAAGAAAAAATAGACAAATGGGATTACATAAGCTAAAAAGCTCTGCACAGCAAAGGAAACACTTGACAGAGTACAGAGGCAGTCCTACAAAATGGAATAAAATATGCAATGTATGCCTCTAACATGGGGTTGATATCCAGAATATATAAGGAAGTCTAAATCAGAGATTTAAAAAAAAAAAAAAAA